>CM040241.1:219532491-219654991 GCA_022545495.1 Chrysanthemum lavandulifolium
TTTTGATTTCCAGTCGCTAGCTTGACTCGACCCGCATTCTTTGGTTCATGGGAAGCAAAGTGGAAGAAACAATCTCCATCGGACTTTCATTCAATGATGTTTGACAAACATTTGAAGCACGTGAAAGTTCCACACCGATGAGATATATATAGAACCGGCTCAAAATGATAAATGAAAATGCGGGATCAAAGATAGTGTCTTCATTCCCGAAGGAGTGAAGAAGAGAGAAGTCACCGAGTAGGTGAAGAAAGAAGGAAAATCATGATAACAATCATGACTAGATCTTCTTCCTCGGGATTAAGTCGCATTGCACTTATTTGGATTTTATTGGTTGAGCTCTTTGGGTTGGAAGGCATCTCGGTTGGGAGGGTGGGAAGATTTGTCATAACTATGCAAATTGAGATTCTCTCCCCTATCATGATTTTGCCATCCACGCAATCATACTCCGTGGAGATATGATATGAGTGAGTTCACCGTGAACTCCTCATGAAGAATATACGGAGGTGGGACATGCGCGGTGCCGTGGGCTATAAATATGCACCTCGTCCATTATAGTCTCCGTGTCGGACTCATCACTATCAAAGATTGGATTAACGGAGTAAATTCGAATCGAATTCGAATAAGGGATTAGTGATAGTCGTATTAATTGTTGTGGAAACAACATGGTCAACATCCTCTTCTAAGTTGACGATCTCGAATGTGGAAGTAATGCATCAATAAATTCTATGTCTTTAGAATATAAAGAATCGGCATCACTATAATCATTGTCAAAATCGAGAAAGTCTCAAGAAAATCATTTGTAAGAGGAGAAAACACATCACACTCTTTGTCAAGAATTCCTCGGACTCACTTGGGATCGGGATAAGGTTCTCAACATTCGATGATTCCGTTTCCGAATAGTCTTGAGATGCTCGTCCCCATACTTAGAGAGTTAACGGGCTCTTCGTGTGTGGTTTCGGTGACAAACTTTCATCATCATCGTCACTATCATCATCATCGTCGATGTAAGTCGCGAGCCATCGGGCACGCCTTGCAAGTGCTCGTTCCTCGATTCGTATTTCTTGAAGACATCTTTGAATCTTAGCGGCTCGTTCCTCTTCTTCAAGTAATTCTAGCATAGATTTTCGTTGCGAGACGTTTGGTCTTCGGCAAGTTCTTCTAGCATACTTTTCTCACGAGGATGTTGATCAATGACGAAATTGTTCAATGACGGAAAATTGTGGGGTTGGAAATTGTCAAAACAAGGAGTGTTATAACAAGGATCGATTCATAGAAATTTTGATTCCATGATTGACATTGGTAATCATAATGAGGACCCCACAAAATTCACAAGAATACGTCTCCATCTCATAGTGCGGGGGTTGGTTGAGGAAATTAGTTGTTTCATTGTAGGGATTTTGGTCATAGACAAACCCGTTTCCCGGATTCACAATGCCACAACCGGGGCAATTTCCACCATTTTGAGGTCCCCCACACCATTCACAACCAAATTGGTGGGGATGAGACATAGAAAGAATCAAATGGATAGAGGGTAAAAGAAATGAAGAATCAAAAGGGTAAGAGGGTAAAGAGGAATATTTTTGGTATTTTTGAAAAACATGCTATAAAAACAAAGAAGGAAAATATTTTTGGCGTTGATAACACTTTAGGAAAAGTGTTAATGAACTATTTTGAGATTTCAGATAACTTTACAAAAAACTTTTTACAAAAGATGGGGTATGTGCAAGAGTGGGTCTGAAAATGGCTAAACACACGCTAAAGCCTCCCCGGCAGCGGCGCCAAAATTTTGATCTGCGCAGAAACCGTCAAGTCAAACAGACTTAAAACAGCTTAAGCACAAATACAATGAAGATCAGAGAATACAGTGGATTCCCGGGTCGTTAAGTCCCACGGAGACTCAATGGTGTGCAAACACTGATTCAGACGGTAGAATGATCACTAATGATAGTGATCGGAAAGGATTTGAATGGATAATTACACTACTGAAAAAGATTATAAAATAAAGCGACTTAAATGCAAATTAAGAAAATTAAAAAGATAAAAGATATTAAATAAACGCTATCACTATTTTTAAAATGATGAACGTTTAAAACTTAAAACTAAAAACTTACGTTTAAATTAAAATTACGCAAACGTACAAAATAAAAAGTGAAACTTATACAATATAGATCCTAAAAATATGAAAAATACATTTTTACAAACCTAATGATAAAAGAAAATTTATAGAAAAGGAAAATTATTTTTATGACTAATTAATTAATTATTATTAATTAAAAACTATTTTAAACTATTTATAAATACTCTAAAATAGAAGAAAATACAAAATAAGGCTAGAAAAATAAACTTAAGACTTAGAAAAATCTAAAATATGATAAAACTAATTTTAAAACAGAAAATATATTTTTTAGACTTTTTATATATTTATTACTAATTTAAAACTATTTAAAACTAATTAAAATGCTAGAAAATACTTTTTAAGCTAAGAAAATTATGGAAAAATACTTTTTATTACTTTTATATTTATCTTAACATAAGAAAATAGAAAACATATTTTTTTAAGCTTTTTCTAATTTATTTGTATTAAAAGCTATTTAAAAATACTTAAAAACTAATTAAAATCAAGAAAAATACCAAACAAGCTAGGAAAAATCTGAAAAATTCAGGAAATGCTTAAAATAATATTAAGAAGCTATGAAAAATGGAAAAACAGGAGCTTATGTGCAAGATATTGAAGCTGATGTGTAAGTGCTTAATGGAATAAGCACTTGAATGAGCAAATGGGATCCTAAGGCTACCAAACTGTTACACAAGCTATAATAAGCTAAAATAGCTCAAAAGCAACAAGTCTCAACTGCTTATGACCTCTGGATTACAAGTTGCAATGATATGGTCAATTGAGCAAATGAGCTAAAACTGTTAAAGGGGTACCAAGTTTGAGCTATTGCACAAGCTTCAAAATAAGCTAAAAAGGGAAACCAACAATTGGAACTTGGAGAAGACCTAAGTGAGACCTTATAAACTAAAAATCAGACCTAGTTGAGCTAGAATGAAACCTGTGCAGCCCTTACAAAACCTGCACAAACCTTGTGCAGTTAACAGGCCCTGCACAGGGGATTTAGTGGGAGTTTTATAAGCTTCTTTGAAGCTCAAGAAAAATTCACAAAATTAAACTAAAATAAGGACAAGAAACTAGACCAGCTTGAGATTTTAGAACCATAAGTTTTATTGAAAATGGCTCAGAAATGAGCTTGTGAAAATTCATCCTTTTTGACCCAAAACTGAGTTTTCAAAGTTTTTGACTTTTTATCAAAACTTAAAAGTTGACTTTGTTGAGCTTTAATCTTGATTTATGAACTGAGAATGATATAATAAAGTGAAATAAGACTACTGCAAGATGTGTTTATGAAATTAGAACACAAAATAAGCTTTTGATATTCAACATTTCCAACAGTTAACTGCTAAGACCTATTTGAGTGAGATTTTGACTTTAGATAGGCTATAGGCACAAAAGTAAGATAGATGGGAGTATAATAGCACTAAACAAGCATGACCCAACAGATATCTAGCACTGCAATTACCTAATAGACAGGTTAAACACATTAACCAAACACCCTTTAAAAAACTGTTTTTGCCATAAGAACTGATCTAAACTTTAAACTAGCTAATCTTAATGATCAAACTGAGCTTAATCATGTTTAATACAACTAAATAAACACATTAAAACTAACAATGATCACAGAAACAGATACAAGCTAAAACTGCAATATGATTTGAAATATGAAAATCTGGAAACTTACTAACCATCGTGTTCAAATTTTATGCAGCCAAAACCAGAACCAAACCTAATCTATTCTAAGCTAGTTTAACCCATTATCAACCTCTGCATCACCAAATCCAATTCATTTGCATTTTGAGCTGATGGTTGACTTTTGTTGACTATGTACCAAAATTGCTTGAAAATGAAGTGTGAGCTTAATTATAGAAAGCTTTTAGAGACCTTATCTAAACTTTTTTAGGCCTAAAACAAGTAGCCAACAACCTGGAAAGAAATTTTTGAAACTGAAAATCTCAACAGTAAATATGGAACTTGAAACTTAAATAAAGACTTGAATTTATATTCAAAACACATTACAAAGCTGATTTAACTAAATTGTGATACAAAGAAACTGAATTACAACATTTTTAACTAAGTCTAAAACATTTACTAAAAAAAACGACATTGAAGAAAAAATTAAAACTAGCTAACTCCTCAATCTTCTCTCTTCCTTCTCTTTTATACTCCCAAGCTGCTCTCCCACTTGCTCTGAGATAATCCCACCAATAATAAAAGTCATTGGATGACTTGGATAAACTCTAGCCGTTTGATTCATTTTGGCGCCAAAGTCTTTTTAACTTGTTGGGGTTGAGTATGTAGGGTGAGGATCATTTAATGGCTTTTGTTTTGTGTTGAGGAGGAGGGGACAAGGGAGTGAGATGTTGAGGTGGAGGTGAGGGCATGGATGATTGTTTTCAGAGAGCAGGTGAAGGGGATGAGAAAAACGCGCCAAAGGGGGTTGGTTTGTTTGACTGGATGGTTTGGTTGACCGGGTCTAATAATACAAAGGGTAAACGGGTTGGGTCATGGACCGGGTCAGGGGTTGTATTGGATTGGATTTGGGCTTTTTGTTTATTTTGGGCCAAAGGATAATACAAGGGTCCATATGGTATAAGTAATAACACAAGGACTAAAATGTAATTCGCCAAACATAAGGATTGAACATGCCACATTTCCAAACATATCACAAGGACCATACTTGACATACTTGAATAGTACAAGGACCATATTTGACTATTTCAAAATTCCAAGGACCATTTATGACATTTTAAAACTTGAGGGACCAAAGTTGTAATTTTGCAATTTTGATTTCAAGGACTTGTTTAGACAACTTAAGAATCCCAAGGACCTTAAATGACATTTTCTTTGTTTTGATTTACGGGGACTGTTTTGACAATTTTGAAACTTGGGGACTAAAGCGCCAATTTTGCAAATTTTATACATTTTCATCGATTTTGATATTTTGCATTTAAAACACATAAAACACTGATTTGTGATATTTTTATCATTTTGATGCGTTCGAGTGTTTTCGATGATTTTGCGCTTTATTTTGTACAAAATGATGAGTATTTAGACACTCATCAATCCCCACATCGAGATATTGCTAGTCCCTAGCAATGATTTAAACTTTAATGGATTTAAAAACTCTTTACCAAAAGCCATTACTTCGAGTAGCCAAATGTTTCGATTCAAGTAAGAACCATGGTACACGATAACCATGTGATTTTGAGCAAACCACCGACTTTCAACGGTTTGATTTTGTCTTTACCGAAGCCGTACCCTTACGGACTAGCCAACTCTTAGATAAATTATCAATATTATCTTTGGTGAGCTGATTACCAATTATGGATTTTCCATCGCCTTTACCACAAGCCATAAACTTGCGGGCTAGCCAACTCTTCACTTTTTAGGATATGGTGAAATGAATACCATACAATTTTGGGCAAATTGCAAGCCATATAAACGGATTTGATATATCTTTACCAAGAGCCGTTTGCTCCTGGATTAGCCAATCCTTTAGTTTATCAAACATGGCGGACTGATAACCAAATGAGTAAGTGTAAAACACTTACTCCAAAAAAAAAAAAAATTTGGCCAAAAACGGGGGAATTGGGTAGATAATACATGAAATTCGTGAGAATTCCCCCCCACACTTAGAAATGAATATTGCCCTCAATATTCAAACTACCGGCGGTTATGCCGAAACAAAGAACGTAAAAGGGAAATATTACGGCTATTATTTGAAAGGATTTATTTTTTTTTTTTTTTTTTATTTAAACATGTGGGGCATCACCCCCACACTTAGGTGGTAGAAAGGGGGTAAGAAGACAGAAATATGGGTGAAAACCCATATAGTGTGTGCTACTGTTTTTGATTTCCGAGTCGCTAGCTTGACTCGACCCCGCATTCTTTGGTTCATGGGGAAGCAAAGTGGAAGAAACAATCTCCATCGGACTTTCATTCAATGATGTTTGGACAAACATTTGAAGCACGTGAAAGTTCCACACCGATGAGATATATATAGAACCGGCTCAAAAATGATAAATGAAAATGCCGGGATCAAAGATAGTGTCTTCATTCCCGAAGGAGTGAAGAAGAGAGGAAGTCACCGAGTAGGTGAAGAAAAGACGGAAAATCATGATAACAATCATGACTAGATCTTCTTCCTCGGGATTAAGTGCAGTTGCACTTATTTGGATTTTATTGGTTGAGCTCTTTGGGTTGGAAGGCATCTCGGTTGGGAGGGTGGGAAGATTTGTCATAACTATACAAGAAATGAGTCGCACCATGATTAATGAGCAATCTATTCCTCAAAAATTTTGGTGCAATGCCGTTGACACGTTAACCTATATACTAAACCGAGTCCTAATTAGACCATTCTTAGGAAAAACTTCATACGAGTTACTACGAGGCAAAAAGCCTTCGTTAGAACACTTTCAAGTCTTTGGTAGTAAATGTTTCATACTTAATACTAAAGATTATTTAACTAAATTCGATCCTAAATCAACCGATGGTATCTTATTAGGATATTCTCCTAATAGTAAAGCATACGTAATACTAAATAAAGAAACCATGAAAGTTGAAGAATCTTTAAACGTAAAATTTGACGAGAGTCCACCTAAAACTACCCTACCTCTTGTCGATGACGAGTTAATCTAAAGTGAAGTCCTAGAAATCAAAGAAATATAAATAAAGAAGATGAACCATTAAATAATGAAATCATCAATATTAAAGAGTCTAAAGATCATCTCATAGAAAAGGTTATAGGAAAGTTAAATGAAAGAACCTTAAGATCTTAAGTCCAAAGCTAAAGTAGTCTATTTTGTTTTGTCTCAACCATAGAACCTAAAAACACTCAAGAAGCCATAAAAGATGAAAGTTGGGTAATGGCTATGCAAGAAGAGTTGAATCAATTTATTTCTAATAATGTTTGGACACTTGTCCCTCCACCTAAAACTAAACCATAATCGGAACAAAATGGGTATATAAAAACAAGTTAGATGCAAACGGTGTCGTGTCTAGAAATAAAGCTAGACTTGTTGCTCAAGGGTATAACCAACAAGAAGGCATAGACTTTGATGAGACATATGCTCTCGTAGCTAGATTAGAGTCTATAAGAATGCTTCTTGCTTATGCTTGTGCTCATGATCTTAAACTTTTTCAAATGGATGTTAAAAGTGCTTTTTTAAATGGTTTTATTAATAAAGAAGTTTATGTAGCTCAACCTCCGGTCTTTATCGATTTCGAAAAACCTAATCACGTGTACAAACTAAAGAAAGCTCTTTACGGTCTTCAACAAGCCCCAAAGGCTTGGAATGATAGACTCAAATCATTTTTAATCCAAAACGATTATACCATGGGGTTAGTTGACAATACACTTTTCACAAAGAAAAAGAACTCACAAATAATTATTGTTCAAATATACGTGGACGATATTATATTCGAATCAACTTGTCAAGACATGTGTGATAATTTCTCAAGAATCATGCATGATGAGTTTGAAATGAGTATGATGGGAGAATTAAGTTTCTTTCTTGGTCTACAAATCAAACAACTAAAAGATGGTATCTTTTTTAATCAATCCAAATACATAAAAGAAATGCTAAAGAAATTCATATTAGAAGAGTCAAAACCATTAAGAACACCAATGTCATCCAATACCAAACTCACCAAAGATGAAGACGGTGAATCCGTTGATAACACCAAATACCGTGGCATGATTGGTAGTCTTCTCTACCTTACGGCTAGTCGGCCGGATATCATGTTTAGTGTATGTCTTTGTGCTAGGTTTCAAGAAGACCCTAAAACTTCACACCTAGAAGCCATCAAAAGAATATTTAGATATATTAAGGATAATACTCAATTGGGATTATGGTATCCCAAGAGGACGGGGGTAAAAACTATTGTATATGCAGATTCTGACCATGTAGGTGATTATGTTGACCGAAAAAGTACAAGTGGTGTTTGCACTTTCATGGGGTGTTGTTTAACATCTTGGTTCTCAAAGAAGCAAACAACATTGGCCATATCAACAACCGGAGCCGAATATGTCTCCGCCGGCAAAGCATGCCAATAAGAACTATGGATGAAACAAGCGTTAGTTGACTATGAGATCCATCTAAGTGACATTGCTATTTTATGCGACAACAAAGGTGCTATTGATTTAATCAAAAATCCGGTATCTCGTACCAAGCATATAGAGATCCGTCACCACTTCCTATTAGACAATGTTCAAAAGGGGAACATTTCTATTGAGAAAGTGTCATCCAAAGACAACATAGCGGACGTTCTCACCAAACCATTGAAGCGGGAACAATTCAACTTGCTTCGTCTAGGTCTTGGTCTTATGGAACAATCTTCTTGAAATATTTTCATTCTACAAGGTACGTAAACGTTTGCCTTACCTTCTTTTCTGAGTCTAGGATCTCTATTTCACACAACTCACAAACAATATGGGGATTTATTTTCAAAACTCAAGATATTTTTTTCTCTACAAGAAATTCTTCGAAATATTTTCTAAAAAGACATTTCTTCCCGTATCATTTTTCTCAAATCACTCTCACGTCTAGGACAAACATTTTCTTTCATTTTTAATACAAAGTAAAAACCTTTTTCAGTGCATCTCATGTCTTTTGAATGCTAAAGGGAATACATAACTAATATGTGTTTTCGGGTACATTCAATTAAGAAATATGAATTAAGGAGCACTCGGGTTATCTCACGTAAATATATATATATATATATATATATATATATATATATATATATATATATATATATATATATATATATATATATATATATATATATTCTTTTCACTTCTTTGTTTATTTTTCCTCTTTAAAGGAGTCGAGATAACCGCAACTCCACATTATTTTCATATAGGCACACACTAGGCACTATTATCTCCAAAAGCAAAATTTTCAGCTGCCTGAGAATACAAGTTCCTTGGATCCCAGTATTTACGCTAGACGGATCCCAAAAGGGTTGGATTCGGGGGAACCATGCCACATAAGCCAAAATTTTCTCTTATTTTTCTCACTTTGGCTAGAAACTTTCATATTTTCAACATTTTAGCTTTATCACTAATGAATATGTTACTTAATGCGTCTGTTCTCATGATCACATGCCTTAAATACATATCTAATTATTAGATTATACTCCACATTTTGGTTTTAGCATTAATTACAATGCATTATTTGCTTTATAAATAAGGTTCCAAAATTCTTGCATATCCATCACTTTCAATCTCACAAACAATCATCATCATGTTACCCAAAAGATCCTCAAACATTGATGAACCATCTAGTGAAAACAACCCTTTTCAAGAAATCCAAAGCTTCATCATACCACCTTCCGTAGTACCACCACCAACCAAATCTAGGAGAATCGCACGGATTAGCATCCGGCCTTGTTGCTTATCTAAACCTTTGTCAAAAAGCCAATCACCAACTACTTATTATCCACCAAATGACTACATTGTAGCACCTCCTTCAAAATGAATCATGTTGGGTATTATCCATGACCCATGACCCATTGTCTAGATACATTATATCTTGTTGGGTACCCATGACCCAAAGTCCATGACCCATGGCTCATACCCAAAACCCATAACCCGGTTTTCAACCCAAAATCCGGACTGGTATAACCCAGACTGTCGGATCCCTAAGTTTGCACTGGCCGAATCCTCCAAGTGAGGGATCCGCCGGAACCATGGGAAAGCAGGCTTTTTGTGCCTATAAATAGTGAGCCATTTCTTCATTGTTATTCACCCTTCTTCTTACAACTCTCTCATATATTATCTCACTCTTCTAACCTTTTATCATTTGATCATTCTAGTAGTTCTTCTATCTTGTGTTGTGATTCTCATATAGGTCCTTCCTAAAGGCGAGATCATGCTATACTACAAGTCATCAAAGCAAAGGGTCTTTGATTGATTTGTCCATACACAAGATGTTAGGTCACTAAGTTTACAACACAAGCACGATAGAAAGAGATAGAGAGAAAGATCGGATGAACAAGACACAAACCAAACACTATGCGTAAGAATACTAAGGACGGTTATGCGTAGCATATGTGAAAGAGAAATGAATTGAACAACCAACCCTCAAGTGAGGGTTATTACAAGGTATTTATAGGAAGGGGAGCTAGGGCAACACTCCTACTCTCTTCTTTTCCCTAATGGACTTAGGCCTAAGCTCATGGGCCTTCTACATAAGCTTAAGCTAATAACAAACATAAAGGCCATAATTAAGCTAACTATTACATATGAATCACTAACACTTGATTTAGGTTTAGGAGTGATTCCAACAATCTCCCCCTAAGTGTTGGTGATGAATGAATGTAAACGGTGAAGGTACTAATGTAATAGTAGCTTTGGCGTCTTGACATTCTTCTTTCTTGTGAGAAGAATTGCCTTGATTTGAACAATCTCCCAGTGTAGAAATTGTTTTCTTTAAGCAGTTTTGCTTTGACGTCATCTTTAACTTTGTTCTTTGATCATTTTTCTTTGTGATGGTAGTGATAGTATGTTGTTGTTATGCGCATCAAGTGCGCTTCAGTGCGCTTGTTGCTCCAGTGTCTCCGTCCTTCTTCAACACGCTCACACGCTCTTTGACGTTGGATTTCGATCTTGATGAAGTTCTTTAAGTCTTTAATTTTGTAGATTCTTTGGCTTGACGAAGAATCATTCGACTTTTGTGTTGCTTTTAGATAGAACTTCCATTAGTGATGATGTTGGCATGAGCATGTGAAGGATCTGCACGATCATTCCGCTCGAGCTTCCATAAGAAGAAAACATGAAAGCGGTTAGTAATAAGCGGTTCCGCACTTACAAGTTTGAACTTGAGAGTGTTATGACATAGTGTGAAAACACAACTCTAATTCTCACAAAGGCCGTTCTGAACCGGAGTCCCACAAGTGAGATAACGTGATGTACCAAGTACATCTACATTCGATGAGTCGTCGAGGTACACCAAGCATCACCTCACGATCGTAGACCGTTTGAGACACACTAAGCGTAATCCACGGGAGTTACCGAGTGACTGCTTGTCGTGGTCGTTGATGTTGACCCTGGCAGGAGTTTCCATTCAATCACTAAGGATCATAGTTGTGAACCTCTCATAGATGTTCTCGACAGATTGCTAAGATCTGTGAAGGATTTGATAGCGTACCACTGATGTTCTTATTGTTGAACATCAAGTGATGATATGTCAAGTGTACCTAAGAGATCTTTTGATGAATCTCGTGGCTCTAGACTCAATAGTGCGTTTTGGTATTCCTGAGCGGAGACTAGGGAGAGGGTCTCCTTCTTCAATACTAGCTATCTCTAAGAGAAAGCCGATAGATTATGTAGGGTTCCCTGTGAGAATGAAACAAGCTTCTTTTGAGAGAAACTTGAGTGGCTAAGAAGGTTTAGTGCATGCGTCCTTTGGGTCCATGACGACTTTTAATCTTCAATACCGGCGTCATCAAGTGACAACCGAGAGCATATGAATTGAACCCGGTGTCTGCCCTAAGTTGAATAATCTGGAGGGCTATTTCTTTTCACCCTTTTCTTTGCATTTCTTTTTAATTCTTCAACTCCTTCTTTCTCCGATTCTCATTTTCTCCTTTTTATAATCATACCTAAGGACTTCTAAATTCTAACTATTTGTGGTGTCCTTGGGTAGATCCCTCCGGCTCTGGCGGATCATAGGACGGTTATTCCTAACCTTAATCACCTTATAACTCCATTGCCATAAAACCATTTTTCATGAAAATCTCTCGAAGTGTTTGTGAATGAAAAACATGTTTGAACACTTCAAGAGTTTTAGGTTTTCAGAAATACTCTCCCTCCACATGTGCTTAAGAGTTTTAACAGAAATCTGCACAGTGAGGAAAGAGCTCGCACTTTTGAATTGATCGACTCAAGATAGACAATTCTCCGAGGGACACGGTTACGTTGCATAGTTAAAGAGATACATTGTCGACTTTTAGGTGACAACTAGCTCTAATAACTACCTTGAAGGTGTGGACAAACCTCGAAAGGTTGTCAAACCCGTCAAAGTTCATGTCTATCAAGAGCTTCTCGAATAGGTACAATTTACTTAGATAAGTCTTTGGAAGACAAATCTTTTCAATGTATGACCGTTCGGATCCGTCAATTCATGGGTTAAGTCTTTTCACACGATGATTCAATAGCAATATCACAACATATTTCTTATCACATAATTTTCTCCCCCTCAAAAATGGCATATAAATGGTATTTTTGAAGAAATGTTGAGAATAAATATGACCGTTTTGAGTTTTATGGGAAGATGACCACTGTGAACAATTTTTGAACAAAGTTTATAAGTCAAATACTCCCCCTCAACAAGTGATATAAGACGGTTGAGGTTTTGAAAATCATAAGGAGAAGTACTTTTTCTTTTGAGCAAAACCTTGAAAAATGAAAGGTTTGATAGGTTTTACTCAAAAGTAAGATGCTTTCGCTCCTTTTATAAGGATTGTGGCACTGAAGCGTACCACAAGGTCCTTTCTTGACAAGAACGGGTTGTACACTGTTATGTGTGCACAAGCCATAGTCATAATTAAATCACACATCCAAAATATTATGAAATAGAAGCGGTTCAACGGGTACCGGAAGTCCATCAATCTTGCCAGAATGCGGCGGGCGTTGATAGCCGGCGAGAGCAATCTGGGACGACCACCTACAAAGCTCTCGAGTTACGAATCGGTCCCGTCGATACAACCTTTCATCAATCATGGTGATGATCCTCTTCACATCCCTTCATCTTGAGAATTCCATCGCTTTGGGGACCCAATGCCTTCATGTATCGCCTTCAACCGATAAGCCAAGCCATCCTAACCTTCTTCAATGTGTGATCCCCAAATTTGTGAAGATCTCTACACGCCATCAAGCAATTTCATTGAAGTTCACCGTGATAAACGACGAATGGTTTCTTGACGAGGTGTATTGTGGAAGTCGGTTGATGTCGGGAAGATCTAGGCGGCGTGGAGTGAAGTTGACATGGGTATGATATGATTCAACGCAAGTCGGAGATCTTCTACACGTTCTTTGATTCTATTCTTCCGATGAAGATAGCGGGGACTTGATGTATTCACGTTGCACTTTAGTCGAGAATTGTCTCATGCGACCACGTACTTTGGCAAGGTACATGTCTTTAATGTCGTTGATAGACAAATTCTCAAAGTCCGCTTGAGAATGCATAATCCCTTTCGTCTTGCCTTTGACCACGATATTCTTGAGGAAAGTGTAGTCCCATTTAGACGAAAGATCAACATGTTTAATAGCCACGATTGCTTTAGTCTTGAACACTTCATGTTGAGACTTCGAACTGGCGACACATTAGTAGATTAAATCGGCGTTCCGGCTAATGGTGAATCCCATACAATGTATCACGGTCGTATACTTCCACATTGTTGGAGAACATGTGGTTAGCTCTTTCCTCGATGGCTATGCAGTTAGAGTATATGTCTGCCGGGAATGGAAGTGTCAGTGATGTAGCGTATTTCCTTGAACCATTGCCACCGTGTAGAAGAAATTTCAAGTCTTTGTTGAAGAAATATCGGAATGGAATCCTAGGCGGATCTGGTTGGCCAATTGTTGGTAGAGGTTTAGACCAGTTGGTGTAATATGGAGGGTTGTCCCGTTTGGTGAAGTCGATGTTGGTTGAGCCAATCCATGTTGTTAGACAAAGCTCGTGCTATATTATCAAGGTGATACTCAACTTCAATAGCACTTTCCGAGCTGTCTTTGAGCAGTTGAAATGCTTCATTCTTGATGCGCTTCAACTCGGATTTCGTCATCTTTTTCACACGGAATTTCTCTTGCAAGAACTTAGCATGCTCCAATGTACTACCGTCTTCCAGATCTTGACCTTGGTGGGTAGGAGTAGAATTAACAAGTGTAGAAAACCAATCGTATTCATCGGTGTCATCTTCATCTAGCCATGATACGACGTCGACCTTAGGCGCCTTCTTCTTCTTTCTTAGGCCCGGATGAGGATTATGGTTTCTTAACTTTGTCGGGAGAGGTGGGTTGTTGTTGGGGCTCATGGAATTCCTCATCGTCACCACCCATATACTCAAAGTGATCACCGGTTTTACGAGTGGGGTGGTAACTCGAAGAATCTCGAGGTTTTTCAAGAGAAGAGCGAGGAGGAGACCTTTGTTGAGCCGGAGTCCGTTGGGGTGGAGGTTGCATAGAAGATGATTCACTAGACTTCTTGGGCGCTTAGGCTCGTCATTCTTATCCCGATCCTTATCTTCATTGTCGCGTGGGCGCTTAGGCCTTCGACTTCTTCTCATGTTGATTTTAGTTGGTATTCCGCTATGCTTCAAACAATTTACCTTCGTAGGAGGCAAATGTTGCAAATCGCTTCGATATTTGAGCTACCACCGGTTAACCAATTCAACATCCGAGAAGATTATGGGATCAACGGATTGATGTTCACATGCATTGGAGTTGATTTCATAGTCCATTTGGCGGTGTAAGAGATTCGGATAGAGTTGTTTGGTGAACAACTTCTTAGTAACTCGAGAACGATGTCAAGAAGGTACTTGTGAGTGTATCCTTTGATCATCTCATCCATTTTCCTTGAAGATCATCTTTCATGAGCTTACGGACATACTCCTTTCAACTTTCATCTCGTCATTCTCGTCATGAAGGTATCAGACACGATCGAGAAGAAAATTTAGCTTCTTGTAAAGCACATCTTTCTCTTCGACCTATTTGACAGACTTTAACGATTCGTGTCTTAGCTTGAGAAATCCAAGAGGCAATTGGATTCTTCAACGATCCGGATGTGGATCTGTTGTTCTTTTGATGGTGGTGGTGAGGAGTAAGAAGATGAATCCGATGATGATGAGATGTGAGGAGACTCCGGGTCCTTTGGTGGCTCGAAGTTTTCTCCTTGGAGCAGACGGACTGTTGTCTAGAAGAAGATCATAATCGTCCGTTTCATCAATCTTTGTATCATCGCAGATTGTTTTCTCGCCTTTTCCGTTTCGGTTCCTCAAATTCATAATCAATAGAATCTTCCACGCGCTTTTGTTATTGCTCAAGAGTGGTGGCACAGTTCCTTATCGGGTTGATTAACCGCATCGAGAATTGGTGTGGATTGAACATCACCACTTGACCCTTCTGGGCCACCCATTTGATCCTTTGCAAACTCTTTCGCAACGTGTTGGAGTCTAACAATTTGAACTTCCTCCTCGTAATCGGTTTCGGTGGCTCTTCTTCCGAGCTTTCCTCTTCGTGCTCAATCACCGGAGTCTTCCCTTGCCGTGTTCGGCTATAGGACCGGGAGGTTTGACTCTTGAAGGATTAGTATCGGTTGCGGTTCGAATAGAAGATCTCTTCGTCGATTTTGTATCTTGAGCTTTAGTCCACTAGCTTTCTTGGCGATTCGGGGCTTTGGCACGGAATGGGAACGACTTCCTTAGAAGGAACAGTCCTTTTTCGTGGAGGATTCCTCTTGGGAACTTCCTCGACTCTCGGTGCTTGCGGACTCCTCTTCCGGTTTTCCTTGTAGGTGTACGGAAGATTTATCATCGATAAAACCAACTTTGTTCTCTTCACGACTACCAAATATCTTTTATAAGAGTAGAGTTTGTTTGAGTTCATCCGAGAGAAAGAGATCCAAAAACACAACACCTTGTTTCTTGGTAGTTGACTCCTTAAATTTGATTGTTAGAGTGGGTTCGGACAACACGTCAAGATTGTCGGGGTCATTGATTCTCTTAGGGATATCGGGGTTATATCCAAGTGCTCTTTGGATCAACAGTTTAGTGTATCGATATAAGGAATCTTTGAGTCTAGCTTTTGAGGAATGTCATCATGTCATCCCATATCGAGCTTCAACTTGATGTGTTTCATGTTGATCGAGCCCAAAGATTTGCAGTTCCACGAGCTTGGGATGCTCATAGCATTGTCACGACCGGAAGCGGATTTTGTGATGATGATATAAAGGGTTCTCCAAGGTCGAGGAATGTTCTTAAGATCCACGTAAGAATGCTTATTAATAACCCTCAAGCTTTGTCATACCCGATATCAATAAAAATTGCGAATGTCTCTTCATGAGTGCGGTGAGTATTCATTGGTATGATGTCGGGAATGAGGAGAACGGCTCTTAAATCTGCAGGAGTGATGGTGATTTGCTTGTGATTGAGTGTCACCGTCACAACATTCGTCCTTTGATCTTTTGCATTGTAGTCCAAAACTATTGAATGTAGATCTGCGAGCAATGGCAGAGTGGAGAGCATGTTCGATAAGGATGGTTCTTCGAATATCAACAAAGAATGAGACAAGAAGATTACGAGCAATTGAGTGTTTCAAAGTCAACACGAAGGTTGTTCTTTCCAATCTTCATTGGATAGCCATGAGGAAGATATCGAATGGTGAGTACATTTGGTGCATCCACATTCATTTGAGCGTCCATGTCGTGATCTGAAATACATTTTGCTAAAAGAACCAACATATCGAAAGACATTATGTTAGTCAACAGATGGTTTTATTTTCTAATAATTTGAATGAGATACAATGATTGTTACGAGTCCAAAATCACTTGTTTGTTCAATAGTCCAATGACGTCGTGATAAGTTTTGAGAGTTAGTTAACTTTAGGTTTTAAAGTTTATGTTATCTCATATTTTTCACAACATATTACACATTTAAGCTTATTAGTGACATTATTGGTTTTGTGACGTTATGATTTATTTATTTACAAGTTCGCACGCGTAACAATTCATAATGAAGGTTTGATCAAGGCTTAGGCGTAGAAATGGTAGCTTATGCGTGGCAGGAGTTATCTGGCGTAAAGGCGCAAGCTTATCGTGGGACCACGACTTACGCGTAAGAAATATTACGCGTGGAAAAGGGGACCTTATGCATAGAGCTTACGCGTGGCGCATATAAAACTTACGCGTAAGGCTTACTCGTAAGAGTAGACCTTATGCGTGAGGTCACCGCACGCATATCCTTCACATGATACGCGTAGTCCCTTATGTAGAACCTTACGCGTAACGCTACGCGTAAGATTTCTCTTACGCATAACATGCTACGCGTAAGGTGATCTTATGCGTAGATGTCTAACAACCTTGATTCTGATTTTAACGTGTAGCAAACCTGAAATAAAATCATCATAGCATCAATTTTAACACATACATTCATTCTATAACATATCATGACATGTATACTTATCAAACAGTTTACGCGTAGAAGACCTTATGCGTAGAACTTAAACCCTAGTTTCAAGAATTACGCGTAAGAAATCTAGCCATGGAAATTGCACCAAAGTTTTTATGGGAGGTGTTAGATGCATAGTAAGTTGTCCTATCCAAGTTTTAACATCAAATATACCATGGATCAAAAATACCCAAACCGTATGAATATAAACCCTAAATTCCAATTAATGAATCATTAGAGTTTCTGGGTAGTTTCTTGGTTTAGTTATGATTAATTCAACTTGAAAACAACATCATACAACAATCTTTATCACCAAACACGTTCACAAATGAAAACACCCAAACCCACGCATAAACCCTAATTTCCAAAATCCATCAATTCGTGTATCTGGGTGCATTTTGAGGATAAAAATGATATCATTGATGTTATAGAAACGTTTTGACACTATCTTTTTAACCATAAACACACAATCTTGATCATGTGTTCATACGCATATGCGTAGAACACAAAATCAATCATATACAAAAATTTGACCGTTGGATTCGTATAAAAATCAAAACCAATGTTTGTAAACACGTTAAGATTATGAAACAACTTACAAATTGATGATCCAAAACACGGATTTGAAGAACGATTTTAGTGCGTAGGATATGTTTGGTGAAGATAATAAATGTGAAAGGTTAGAGTTAGGTGGAAGTTTTATTAAAAAAGAAGTTTGAGCTTTTGGCAGTTTAGTCCCTCCACCTTTTTCATTTTCATCCAAAGCCTTTTAACTTCCATTTTGGTTACCAAACGAAGAATATTTAGAAATAACTTTGACGACACTCCCCCTCGACTTAAGAAATAATGAAAGTTTATAGATTTTAGTCCGAGGAGTGTCAGAAACCAGAAATGTGACCACCATTATTAAAGAATCAACCGGGATAAAGTAACATGCAAGTACAGTGATATTTTGAAACAGTTAAGAATTTATTTTCTCCCCTCAACACTTGATCGAAAAAAATACTGAATTTTGAAAGATTTGAGTGTTGACGAAGAAATGTACTTGCCATGTTTGAAGAAATATAGATAGAAGAATATTTTGTTGTTTTATCTGATTTTCTATTTTTGTATTTTGTTTTTGAAAAATTATTTACAAAACAGATTTTGGTGTTTGACTGGTTTTTAAGACTGTTTTAAGAGTTCATCCAATTCCTCTTGAGTCAAACACCGCATACCAATCCAGTGGACCATGTAGGATCTTAATATTTATTGTGTTGATGATTCGGGTGGTCTTGGATGATCAAAATACATGTTTGCCATTAGTTAGAGAGTTAGTTGAGAGAGAGAGGGTGTTCTTGCTAGAGGTTTACTCAAAGTATGGAAATATTAGATTGAAAAGCACCACCCCTTCCATGGATGGAAGGGGTATTTATAGTTACAAAGCTAACGTCCTCCTATCGGACTGTGGATCAGGGATATAGTGGGTAAAGACCCGTCCTTCCTCCACGGTGTTGCACTACGCTAAACTAAACTAATAACTAACTAGTAAACTGATAAATAACGTAACTAACGACAAGTCTACGAGCTAAACTATGCTAGATAATATTTGGGGTGATCGACTCTTCACTATGGAATTTTCTAATTCCTAACAATCTCCCCCTAAGGGAGGTCACCCCATGTTTTACATTTCGAATCCTAGCATTCTATTCTTGTCTTTGTTCTTGAGCTCGTAGACTTCAATTCTTCATTTCAACAATCTTTGTGCTTTAGTATTGATTCTTCAAAGTCCGTACAGATTTGTACTTTTAGTGGAGGCCTTTGAACTGATCCACATCTTTGATGATCTTCGAGCTTTCTTTGAGATCATCGACCACGATAAATCTCGGATCACCCTTTATTGTGTTGCCATCATGTGAAGTTGTGACTTTTGGACCGACATGCTCACACTTTTGAATCATGACATCTTTCCATCGAGTAGTGGAAGCCTTCATCGATTCATGATATTTGCGCAGCAGAAAGCGTAAGCATAGTATAAAAATATCGTAACCGTGTTATGTAGATATGCACCGTCATGATTTCTTCAATTAAGTGTGGTTCTTTGTGAACATGCGGCTTTGGATTGACTCCTCAATTCGATCACCGCAATCGTCGGGGTGTACCCGCATATGACGATTAGCAATAAAAGCGCGAAAGTGTCTTTGATCACTTCGTTGAATTAAGGTACACGCCCATGGTTCCCGTTGATCGGTACAAGCTTCGCTGTGATCGGTAGGATTCCTAAGAATCTCCTTGACAGGGTTTCGCAATGTTCTAGCCGTTCTCAAACCGAACGTCTCAAAGAAGACAACACGGAGTGAGTGAACCAATGAATTGAGATTCACCGATTGATGAAAATGATTTGAAAAACAATCGCGTATTGCTTGAAGAAAGAGTTTTGCAATCTGACGAAGGTTTTATGAGAAAGATCAATTTTCAAACAAAATACTTTTTGTATTAGAGAATGAGTACACATTCGACGTGCTAGCGAAAAGAAGAGATTCGCACATCGAACGGTTTTCTAAAAGTATTTTCAATCGAGATACTTTTGAATTTGAAAACATCAGTACACATTCGACGTGCTAGGGAAAAGAAGGTTTGCACATCGAACGGTTTTTCCAAAAGTATTCGTCAAATCCATTCCTGGACCAAGGTTGATTCACGAGTGAATCTCCCCATTTTTTCTATCCAGTTGTCACAAGCTTGATCTTACAAGAAGATCTCACATGTCACCCACCAAGAGCTTGTTTGATGTTGGCTCTAGAAGGATTTCCATCTTCATTGTGAATATTTTTTCATATCACTCGGATGTTCTGGCAATACCACAAGGATAATGCGTAGGACTCTTAATATATTCTTACTTTCCACATTGTGTGAAACAGCAAGTCTTCAAGAATTTAGTGTCCTAATGAGATATTGTGGATGATCTCTTGGCTCTAGACTCAATAGTGCACATTTGGTTCTCGTGTCGGAGACTAGGGAGAGGTCTCCTTCTTCAATATCAACAATCTCTAAGAGAAAGTCGATAGATAATGTTGGTTCCCGTGAGAATGAAACAAGCCCTTTTAAGAGGAACTTGAGTAGTTTGGGAAGTTTAGTGCGGTCGTCACTTTGGGTCCATGACGTCTTGTCTTCAATACCAGTGTTACCTTAGTAGCAACCAAGAGCATATGTATTGAACTCGTTATACGCCTAAGGTTGAATTATTGGAGGCTATTTCTTTTCACCCTTTTCACATTCATTTCTTTTCATTCTTCAACCCTTCAAGCTTACGAGACTTCATAACTAGTACCTTGTTGGGTTTATTCCAAGACTAGCTCGCTCTCATCCGCACTCTTCCCATTCTCATTTTCTCCTTTTTCAATATTCCTAAGGACTCTACACTATCTAGTGGATTGTCCTCGGAAGATCCTCCTGGTTCACGGCGGATCGTGGGAACAAATACCTAACCTAACCATCCTTATAACTCCATGCATAAAGTAAATTGGTCGGTCTTTTGGTATTGTTCTTTCCTTCATGAAACCAATTGAAAAACATTTGGAAAACAATCAAGGTACTTGTGATACGAGATCAAAGCATTTTGTACCTTAATGCTTTGATCATTTAGAAAACCTCCCCCTCAACATGTGCGTATGATTTAGAAATTGTTTAGCACAAGGAGGCAAGAGGACTTTGAAATATTTTATTTGATCACAATTTTCATCCGAAAAAGCCATTTGATTTTCATGGTAAAATTCTCCCCCTCAATATGTGCATAGGATTTTTGAAATCATTTTTATCACATAGAGGCAAGAGTTAATTTGAAGCACATCCACAATTACAAGCGCCATTAAGAAACCATTTTAAAACACAATCAAGGTACTTTATGTTAACCCATAAAAGCATTTGCACCTCGATGGTTTATTATCATTAAAAATGCTCCCCCTCAATATATGCTTCGAGATTCGAAAGCGTTTAGCACATACGAGAGAGTAGCCTGCCCAATTAAATCAAAATGATCACCTTTTATCAAATTTCATTATTAAATCACAAATTCTCCCCCGATCAAAAATATCAAACCCTTTGAGATTTTGGATCCCAAGTGATTTAATACGGTTTAGAAAACATGGGAGAACTTGTGGCCTTGTTTAAATACTCATCTGGTTTTTGGATAAATCCTCCTCCTCAACATGTGTATTGTGTATTTGAAATCGTTTGGCACATGGAGGCAAGAGTGCCTATAAAGGACTAAAATTGATTCCATTAAAACAGATTTGAGATTTAAATCACGATCTCTCCCTCGATCAAATATTTCAAACCAATTGAGATTTGTGATCCCAATTGATTAAAATCATTTAGAAAAGTTTGGGGAAAGACGTGGCAAGATTCAATTTTGAAAGATGACAGATAAGGACCATTTTAAGACATTAAAGATTGTTAGTGTCGTATGATAGTTTTAAGAGATCTTTTAAGTAAAACAAAACAATTTCACAATCAAACAAGAACAGAAAAAAATTTCATTTTGAAAGACCTTGATTCTAAAGAAAAAATCATACCATGACATAACATTAAATCTTTAGATCACCACTTATATTGTACAAAGCGGAACTTTTGTGAAGAAATATCGTTTGAAAATATTTAATTTGAAATCACACTCCCCCTCAATCCATGACATAAGTCAATGATTGAGTGACTTATGTTTTGATAAAATGAAGTCCGGTGATTTTCAAAATTTAGTCCAATTTATTTTCAAAACAATATTTTTCCATTTTTAAAAACAATATTATTCAAAGTTTTAGAAAAATGGTATCATTCACTACTTGTCCTGCACAAAGATACATTAGGTGGTTGAGAAGCTTCCGTTGTTCTTTGTAGGGCTTGGAAGAAAACCGTCTGCCGATGCAAGGAGACTTCTTCTTACGTTGCATTTTGAATGCCAACCGAGGTCAAATTAAGCTCCGTTTCTTCAATCACTTAGAAAACCATTTGTTGATGCAAGGAGACCTCTTACGTTGCATTTATGCCAACTCTCCATTGAAGTCCAATTAAGCTCCGTTTCTTCATTTGTCAACCCAAGATATCGTTACCCTTTCCTTGCGGCATCCAATCATGTTCATTTGTGGGATCCGGATCGGGAACATTCTTATATACCAATATACCTGCATATGTTAGTGAACACACATACAAATATATGGTGGTCGACATCACCCAAACAGCAATCGACTAATAAAAGTCAATCCAACATATCAATCATATCATAAAAGGTATGGGGTTTATGTGTTAATCAAACTCTAATCATCTAAACCTAACAATCATATCCTAAATTCCTAGTCCTTCGACACAGGCAAATATCATTTTTAATTAAGTACGTAGGATAATTAAGAAAGCTCGTTAGATGATATAGATTTGAAAACATTCTCCCCCTCAATCAATGACTTATTTTACTGAAAATTTTAAAAGCGCTGAGTCATTGATTGAGTTTTCAATTTTTCCGAAAACTCTGAAATTGATTGATTTTTAAGCAACTCATTTACCATCATTTTAGAAAACACCAAATATTTTTCCGAAGAATTTTAGACGGAAAAACATTTGTGTAGGAACAGCAGTCCTTCGACATACTTTCCTTGTTTTGTTTTTAGGATAAGTGCACGAAATATTTAGAAAATAGGTTTAGCGCAACACTTTCCTTCCTTTAAAAGAACGGGTTGCTATCTGAAATAATAGCAAGCCATGGTTTAAGCGCGGGTTACGATCGAGTAATCGCAAGCCATTTGTTGAAGCGGGTTACAATCAAATAATCAGAAGCCATTATTTGAAGCCCGGTTACAATCTGAAATAACGTAAGCCATATTTTGAGACATGTTTAGAAAAGAATATTTACACCTCCCGCCGAACTTCATCTAAAGTCCCGTGCCATTATTGAATGACATTTCTAAGACCGTAGATGTTATCGATACCGAAGACATGTCTAGGAAAACATATTTTGGAATTTTTCAAATTTTCTCGATTTTTATGGGTTTTGTTGGTTTTATATTTTCTATTTTCTTTTGTTGGTTTTATAATTTTGTATTTTATTTTCGATAAATATATACAAGGATAGAGTAGATGATATAGTTAAAGAGGATGATGATACGAGTACCGAGATAAGGATATCGAGCGTGACGTCGTAGAAGATAGAAGTCATCAACTCTTAAACATTCACCACCAAAGCTTCCGGGTTCTTGAATCGAGAGAAATTGAACCATCCGAAAGTGAGATGGCGACTTCACCCCAAACCGAAAATCCATAAGATGAGCGATTCAAGCTCTATTTCAAGCTTGCCTTAGCCAGTGCATGATAAGCACACCACTATCATAAAATCCATTGCTCCATTTAAGAACGATAATCAGGGATCTCCATTCGGGTTATATCATCAAGAAGAATAGCAACGTATCATCCCACTCATTAATAATCTTCTCGATTTCATAACCACCGAATTCGACGCAATCCATTCCAAAAGGTGTCAAGAGAACACTTCCCCAAGTAGTTGAGTTGATGTAGTCGGTCTCTTAGTATAATGCTCAAGAACTCTCCGAATACACTTCATGAGGGAATGAAGAACACCTTCCCATGTTCACATTTTTCTTCCACGATGAACGTGTATGAAGCTCAAGAACCCAAGTACACCAATATCAAAGAACTCTCCGAATACACATCATGAGGGTAATGAAGAACACCTCCCTATGTTCACATCTTTCGTCCCCGATGAATGTGTATTAATCCCAAGAATCAAGTACACACATTCCCAACGAGAGAATAACTCGATAACACCTCCTCATGTTACACATTTATTTCCCACGAATATGTCGTACTTGTGTACCTCATTTATCTTCGAAACTTTCTAACATCACTTCCCCACGTCGTTGGAATAATAACACAAAAGCCTTCATGAGTAAAACCTTGAGTTTCTCTCGGTCATGACATTTGTTTTACCGGATATCTTCAATCACTTAGAAGAGTTAAGTTCATCAAGTTTACTCGTCATGAGTCAAACCTTGAGTTTCTCTGCGGTAATAACATTTGTCTTCCGGGATATCTTCAATCACTTAGAAGAATTAAGTTCATCAAGTTTACTCGCTTTGTGTTTATATGTGAGTCTCCTTTCTCCTTCTTTGGTTTTGACACTTGTAATCAAGACTCATTGTAAGCCCGTATACTAGAAATTTGTTGAGAAGAACACTTGAACTCTTGTGAGAATCAACTTGTCAAGACTCTCTCTCGACTATTTATATCAACCCTTATGTGGACAATTTGAGTGACCATCAAGAAGAAAACCCGCTATACCATACTTGAAACCAAGTCAACTTCCCACATTTGTATCTTAAGCTTGCACCTAATGATGGAAGAACGGTGTAGAGAATTTATGCTTCAAGCAAATCTCTAAGTACGCACTACCCAAACAAAGTATGAGACATTAACACCTCTTGCGATTATCCACACCGTCATATCGTGTGACCTCGAGTAAAACAAAGTAACTCCTAATAGTGATAGTTAACGGTCTTCAACCATCCACCTCATTGCGGTAACTAGATAAGCCAAGTCTTCGACTCAAATTCTTAAGCTCGAGCAAGTTATCAAATAAGAACACGCCTTTGTGAAAGTCAACTTCAATCTCAAATAAGTGATAAATGATTAACTCAAGTAATCACCTTGTGTCAAATGTCCAACAATAGTCAATATCAACGTCTCGAGTAGTCATCGCTAAAGAATATGAGCAAGTCTAATTGGGAATTGAATCGACTTATAACTTTCTCCCAATTAGTGCTCTCCCTAAACCGACAATCTGCTTGATAAATGCCCAGATTAAGAAGAAGTCTTTAGATCGTTAAATTCAACTCGCCTTTAGTCTTCTAACATGTAGCGTAAAATGTAGAATGATCAGACTCGACCTTCTTCAAGATTGTTCGGTTGGGCAATAGATAGTTAACATCTTCAACTCACACCAAAAGCATCCCACCAAAAGCATCCCAATTAACTTACATCTTGCAAATCCCTTAACTAAAATCTCTCCAATCAAACAAGAACAGAAAGATGTTCACCAAGAAAATCAGCAATAAGGCATAACGAACACACAAGATGGTAACGCCAAACTACCAATCACATCAAACAAGAACGAGAGATTGTTCGAATCATCATGTTGATGTATACGTGAAGCATTAACCGGAAGCACTTTGTCAATAAACTCATCAATCCGAGTGAAGATGTCAACCAACGGCTCTTAGAAGAGAAAAACTCCATGTGAAGATGACCCGATAAGAAGAGGCTCGGTTCTTACATGAGTTTAGAGCCGTATGACCATTTATATTCTCAAATATCAATCAACAATGCAAAAAATTCACACTTCTTCTCCCCCTCAAGAATTGCATACGGAGATGCCATTCTTGATTAAACAAGTGAATATCTTCAACAAATGTAGTCTATTCACACTTCTCCCCATAAAATTAGCTCGGGATGTCGCCATCGTCATTATAGTTGAGCAAGTGGAATAAGAAAACAATCAACAATAGCTCGGTTCACTTGATGATTAAGCGCATGGAAAAATATGAAGCATGTTGATGAGAATGGTCATAATAGAAGATTTCTCTTCTTGAAGATAAAGCGCATCGACACGTACACTTTTCTTTTCTTTAAGAACGAGGCTGAATCAAGTGAATGACGTCATAATCTCTCTCTTTCGCTCTCTTAGCAAAACATGTAATCATCACCATTATCATTCAAGAGGCTCTTTGCGGTGACGGTGATGGAGATGACCCAATATGATGAATTTGACCACAAGTAAACTAACCCGAACTCGTGACTTAAACTTGCACATATGTAACAAAGAGCGGTGCGAGACTTCATGCCCATTTGAATCTCTAAGTACTCTATACTCCTCAACCAACCAACCATCAAGTAATAGACGTACATTACCTCTTGAAAATCCACAATTGAATGTGACACTTTGCACTACAACGTAACTCCTTTAAGTGATAGCTATTTTGAGATGATAAGAGCCCAATTCCCCAAGTGGTAAAAGAAAAGGAAAAGTCACCCAACAATAACTAGATTTCCAAGTCTTTGTTTTTGATAATAAGCTTGAACAAGGATCTCAAGTATCTTCATCCAACCATCCCCGATACCTTCGGATACTAAGTACACTCGCCGTGATAATTCACTTCAACCTCAAATAAATAATAGCGAATTAACCCGTTGTCACATCTTACGGTTCAAAGCTCAATTCTAGCCTCCTTTGACGCTTTAAGTGAACTTATGATAATGGTTTCATCCGACCATGGTTATGAAAGACATAACCCCGTAAAACCATGTAATAACCAAACCGCCATGACGAATATCCAAACACACATCCAATTTATGAAGTACACCCTTTATCCTTTCTTGAAATGTAACCCGTAACACCAAAGATCGAAGACCCGAGATACGCTTTCCTTTCTCCAAGATGGTTCCATCATCACGGGATTTTACAATTCTATAGTTTAAACCGAGAAATAGTTTCTTTCGCGGGATTTTACAAAACCAAGAATAAACCGTAAGATAGATCCGGAAATGCACTTTACTTATACCAGGATGTTTCCATTGTCACGGGATTTTACAAGTCTATGATTTAAACCGAGAAATAGATTCTTTCGCGGGATTTTACAAAATCAAGACAGGACCGTGAACAATGTCAGCTTGAATGTGTTATGACTATTTTGGTTTCAGTGAATATCTGTTTTAGGAGAACATGCAGTGGATCATCAACGGTCCAATATCCAACATCAACAACCATTCAATCAACACATTGGTAAACACATCATTCACGCATTCTGTCGGGTATTATAGTGACCACATGGAGAAGTAAACCCGATATGCTAAACTTGATCATGAAGTAAAATTCTCCAGATTTGTTACTTAAACTTGTACTAGTCCTTGTGAAAAAGAAATGGTGTACCCGATGTACAAAACCTCTTGACATTCTCAACTGAGTGAGACACCGAAGTGATAACTACGTTGTGGGTTAAGCAAGAAAGAATCACAACCGTAATTAAATAGCCAAGTCTTTATCACACTCTGTAAATGCCCAAACAAGTCATCTTCGCGAAAAGGTAGAAAGAAAGAAGACGAAATAAGTAAACGTGCCCAGAAAACCTCACTTCAAAACCAAATAAGAAATACCGTCCAAACAACTTCGTAGTCAACCTTAAACAATTCAAGCCAAGCCATGACATAATGATCATCGTGAAAATGTATATACCAAAGTATCAAATCACATAACTCACTGAATCTCAACATCACACCAAATCTCATCATTGAATCTCACTATCACCAATAAATCATTTGATCTATCATTCATTAAGCCCGGTTCAATCCATTTAATCACAAATACAACATATCACCACATAGGAAAGACCTGATTAAATAAAGCACATAATGACCCGATCCATAATTAATACTAATTATCACATGGTCCATCAAAATTATTTATCCTATCCAATTACTCAAGTGACTCGTACACAATTTAAGAGTAAACTGTGATTGACCGGAAATCTTGCGTCCATACATCACTATCCCGACTCACAAATAACACAAGAACTCTTAGATGTGCAAACAGTTCACAAATAACACATACTCAAAATTCACGGCCCAATTTCATGATAAGCATATCATAGCCCGTCCAACAAATCACCCTTTTGATACTCGGCCCAAAAATAATACTCGGCCCAGGTTTCACCCTTTTGATCGTCCCATTATGTTCACACCCTCGAAGCCCATTCATATCCATATACTGCCCAGAGATAATCCACATGAAATGAGAAAGCCAGTCCATTGATCACATAACCTAATTTCACGGATATAAGTTTCACAAAGTGCACACACTTAACACTTGATACTCAAAAATACTCACATCAACAAACCCTAATCACTAATATCTCAACCTCCGCCCCCATCGTATCTGACTCCTCCTCTCACCAAAAAAAAACTAGATATCACTAGGATACTCGCCTCCCTTTAAGTCATTAATCGAACTAAAGAAAAGAGATAACATTGTTGTTATACTCTTACTTTGACTTCGAATATTATCACCCATTTGTGAACATAGACGAAACAAAAGGAATGAGAGGATAACGAAAATTGTTATCACTCTAATCCTTGGGTCGTATAAATGAAGGAGTAATACTTCTCATAGATCGATGATGAGTCATTCTTTTTGTGTATTTGGCCATTGGTATTGATATTTATAAGTATCACACGACACGAAAAATGGACTGAGATCTTTCAGAGATGTTTGCAATTTGATTTAGATCTGTGATGAGTTGAGGGTTCACCAAAAGTCTATTGAAAGATTGAAATAAACATGAACCCTTTCTGAGATGGTTTAGGATAGTTTGGGATTTGAAGTTGTTGTTGTTAGTGTCACGGATCTGTTGTTACTACTTGAGTACATCTCGATTGTTTTATATTTCATGGACCAGTGATGGCTTAAGCTGAGGTCGATGATGGTATTTTGGTGTATGGTTGTGGTCGAGTCTTTTAGGTAATTGGTATTGTAGTTGTGGTATAGGTCATGGTTAATCTGTCATCTTCTTCATCCTTTCTATCCAGTTGTTAGCCAAGTTGCCACGGCCAAGTCGCTAGGCTAACTCGCCACGGCCAAGTCGCTAGGTTAACTCGCCACGGCCAAGTCGCTAGGCTAACTCGCCACGGCCAAGTCGCTAGGCTAACTCGCCACGGCCAAGTCGCTAGGCTAACTCGCCAAGGCCAAGTCACTAGGCTAACTCGCCACGGCCAAGTCGCTAGGCTAACTCGCCACGACCAAGTCGCTAGGCTAACTCGCCATGACCAAGTCGCTAGGCCAAGTCGTAGCGACTTGTAAAGACAAGTCGCTATAAGAGGTGCAATACATCCGTCGGTTTGTGTCAAATCGCCAAGAAGATTTTTATGTTTTCCGATGAGTTTTCCGCTACTTTTCCGACCACCTTCATACTAAACCCGAAAAACTATCATAAAACTGCTACTTTAGACCCGTTTGACCACAAAGATGACAATTTGACCACATATTTCTTCACGGATTGGTAACAAAATTGTCTAATAAGATGTTATAACTTGTTTGGACCCAAAAGAGACACAAGGACGATATAAACATGAATGACTGTGACATTTTTGACCAAAAATAAGATACACAAACCATGTAAAAACAGTTTACCCAAAAGATAAAAACATTCAGATCCGAAAAACAGGGTAAAACATATTCCGACCATAAAAAGGTACAAAAACAGTTAACAACAAGATCCAAAAACCACAAAAAATCAACACAACACAATAACCTTGGCTCTGGTACCAATTGTAGGATCTTAATATTTATTGTGTTGATGATTCGGGTGGTCTTGGATGATCAAAATACATGTTTGCCATTAGTTAGAGAGTTAGTTGAGAGAGAGAGGGTGTTCTTGCTAGAGGTTTACTCAAAGTATGGAAATATTAGATTGAAGCACCACCCTTCCATGGATGGAAGGGTATTTATAGTTACAAAGCTAACGCCCTCCTATCGGATCGTGGATCGTGGATACAGTGGGTAAAGACCCGTCCTTCCTCCACGGTGTTGCACTACGCTAAACTAAACTAATAACTAACTAGTAAACTGATAAATAACGTAACTAACGACAAGTCTACGAGCTAAACTATGCTAGATAATATTTGGGGTGACCGACTCTTCACTATGGAATTTTCTAATTCCTAACAGACCAACTCATTAAACCTAGCGGGAGGCAAGGCTTTGGTGAGTAGATCTGCCAATTGGTATTCTCGCACTCCACGAGTATAATTCAACTGCACTGCTCCACGTAGTCCTTGATGAAATGATAACGAAGATCGATGTGATTTGATTTGAATCTTTGAATCGAGTTGCACGAGATCGCAATAGCACTCGATTGTCGCAAAGACAACGGGATTATGTCAAATACGTAACCATAGTCTTTGAGTTGTGTTCTCATCCAAATGACTTGAGCACAACACGACATGGCTACATATTCTACTGCTTGATGACGGCGATGTACAATCCTCGCTTCTTCGATTGCTGTGACACCGCTTATCACCAAGAAATTGTAGTGCTCTCAAGTACTTTTCCGTGAATCTAAACATCCCGCGTGATCGAAGATCCAAAAAGCGATTAGTTCAAAACTAGAATCCTTCTGATACCGGATCCCCAAGTTAATGGTTCCCTTGATGTATCGGAGGATTCTTTAGCCTCGAGAGGCGGGTTTCATGTCTCGATCGATAACGGAGCAAAGATATACTGGCAAAACAATATCAGTCTCGCTAGTCGTTAGATACATGAGAGACCCAATGATACTACGGTATTTGGTAGGGTCCACCAATTTCCCATGTAAATCGGCGTCTAGCTTCTTGGTATGAGCCATTGGTGTGGCGTTAGTGTCACTGTGTTTTATTCCAAATTTGTTTAACAATTCAAGGGCATATTTGGATCGACTCAAGAAAATACCACGGGTGATTGATGAACTTGCGAGTCCTAGAAAGAACGTAAGTTCACCCATCATGGACATTTCAAAATTTGTCTTCATTAATTTTGCAAAAGCGATTGAGTACTTTTATGTGTAGACCCAAAATAATGTCATCCACGTAAATTTGAACAATTAAGATATGTGCCCGTGATATTGAATGAAAAGAGTAGGGTCGACCAACCTTTGGTGAAATTATTGGAAATGAGGAAAGATGATAGCTTATCGTACCATGCCCGAGGAGCTTGTTTGAGACCATACGAGCTTTGTTCGGTTTGTAGACATGGTTCGGGAACTCGGGATCAACGAATCCTTCTAGTTAGTCGACATAAACCGCTTTTTTCGCTTGTCCATTTAGAAACGCAGCTTTGACATCCATTTGAAAGACCGTCATATTCGGATGAGCCGCGAACGCGAAATATCCGAACGACCTCAAGACGAGCAACCGAGCAAATGATTCTTCAAAGTCAATACCTCCTCCTCGATAACCCTTAGCCACCGACGTGACTTGTTTATGATTACGCCCTTCAAAGATCCAATTTGTTCTTCCAAATCCATTTAAGACCAATGACGAGACCCTTGTTGGTCTTTCAACCGATTCCCATACTTCAAGACGTTTGAATTGGTTGAGTTCTTCCTGCATGGATTCAATCCATTGTCTTTTGTCATTGCGTCTTTAATGTTTTTAGGCTCGATTAGCGGACGGTGAGTGCATAAATGCAATGTTCACCATCTGTGCGAAGACGTTGTCTCGTAACGATCGTTGATTCGGGTTGCCAATAATATTTTCCAGAGGATGGTCTTTTGTCCATCGATGTGTAGAGGTTGATGTTGGTATACATTGTGCGATTCGAGGATTCAAATGGTTTGTAGATGATTCTGCGACATCAGCGCAATCCTCATTAGCAAACGGGTTAAAGAATGCATTTGGATCAAAATCTGCAGTGGGGTACTTCATTAAGACCATCATCACCGGTTCATCATTGTTGGAAGCGGTTTGTTCAATGTTGTGTTGAGTCAATGGTGGTGCTTCTTCAACCGTAGTTGTTGTAGCAGTGTATCGTATAAGAGTATTATCGTTGAGCAGTTGTAAACATCGGATACACCGAGCACGTTCATCAATATCGCCACCGAATGCAGGAGCAAATAGTCTTTCCATTTGTTGACGAGTGTCGAGGGCTTTGTTCACCGATGACGGGGTTTGGGGAAGTTTAAGCGGTTGTGACCGTGTTCCAAGTCGTTATACTCGAAGCCATTTCGTAAGTTCATCAAAATGAGCATGAATCGTTTCCATAACCCGATTTGTACGACGATTCCGATCCGTAACCTTTAGAATTCTCACAATATCCAATAAAGACTCTAATGTCGACTTTGGCTTTGAGCTTTCCAAAATCATCACGATCATTATTAGGATAGTAAAGGGATCCAAATACATGAAAGTGTTTGAGATTCGGTTTATGGTTATGGAGAAGCTCAAAGGTGTTTTGTTGTGGCGTTTAGTAATCATTGAACGATTTTGAGTATAGAATGCGCTGATACCTTCGCCCATAAGTAATCCGGAAGTTTAGCATTGATTAACATTGTTCTTTCGCCCACTAACGCTCGGTTTCGTCTTTCAACAACTCCGCTTTGTTCGTGTACGTGCAATAGATGTCGATGCTCAATTCCAACTTTCTCATAAAATTCTCAAGAGTTTGGTTAACAAATTCAGTTCCTTTGTCTGTTCTTATTTGGCGGACGGTGTTCCGAGTGAACTTGAATTTTCGTGAGAAACGTGATGATCATTTGTGGAGCTTGGTCTTTGCTTCGAAGAAAGTAGACCCAAGTCCATCGTGAATAGTCATCAACAATTACTAAGATGTAGCATTTGCCATTGATCGTTTGCACGCGCATCAGGCCACAAAAATCCATGTGAAGAAGATGAAGCACATGCTAAGAGATGTGTTCCACCTTTGAAGGAAAATGTGCACGAGTGCTTTTCCCTTGTTCAATTTTTCCTGTGCAATAGAGTTTGCCCTAAAAGCTTTCATCCTTGATATCCCAACATCAAATTGTTTCTGAATCTGATCTTGAACAACATCACAAGAACATTTGGATCAGATGGAAGTGTATGCAGAACATGATCTGATAGAAACCTAGATGTACATGCTTTTAGTATTCTAGATTGAAGACACTTGTGATCATTAATTAATTTTCTAGACTCCCACCTGCCTTCAGGAGTGTTTGTAATAAGCATTGAATAAGGACATGGGTATTTGTCTTCTATTTCTTGTTCAATGACCTTCTTACCCTTGCCTTTGACTGTTTTTACTTTGCTAATAAGATTCTGTCTCCCACTGGTTTTATTCTCCCTTCCGACTCGACCACCTTTGGTTTGTGAAATTGTAATGCTACCCATAACACTATTATTGCCAACAAAACTGTCATAATTTGGTATTGCCCCTTTACAAGAATTAGTTTTATCCTAGTTTCAATTGAATGTTTTTTACTCTTGCCTTCACAATTTCTCTATCAGCAAATTGTTGGCCTAAGGATAAAGCAAAGTGATAGGGACCACTCGTTTTTGCCTTGCATATTATTCTTAATTTCCTAAGCTCTTCTCTCCTATGAGGATCAATTCTATCATCTCGTCCCAAACAAATGAGTCATAATAAATAACATCTAGATGTTGTTCACCAACCTCAGTAGATACAACTAGAGGATCTATTGTGTCTGCATTGAAAGTGAAATGTTTCACATTTACATGAACCCCTTCAACTACATGTTCATCATTAACTAATCCTTCATCATCTTTTGGGTCATAATCCAAGTCATATTAATCACCTGCCTCACTACTACTTACATCATTTGCTTATATATCTGATAAAGATTTACAACGTACACTTTTAAGGGGTCATTTAAGCCCTTAATCGACCACTTTTATATCCGTTACTGCTTAATTTCATTCCTTTTTACTTTTTAGGTCTCTTGGAAGCAAAATGCTGGAATGATGCACATTTGGACGAAAAGGAGTGAAAACATGAAGAAAACGGTAAATTCAAGATCAAAGCCACTCAAGCTGCTAAAATTGAACCCGACGGCGTCCCAATCAAAGCGCGGCCCGTCCTCTATACAAATTTGATAAAAACATGCACCGACGGCTCAGTGGAATTTTTGCTCATAACACCTGAAGGCGTCAGGCTTTGAAGAAGAAGGGCGTCACTCAGACTTTTCATCTCAGACGGCCCAGATCCATAACCAAGATGATGTCCCATCTGAAGCCTGACGGTGTCACAACTCCAAGGTGATGATGTCCCATCGATAACTTGGCCAAGACGAAAACCCCTAATGACGACGATCTGACGACGTCCCACCTATAAGGCGACGCCGTCGCAAGTGTAAATCTATATATAGAATTCGATTTTTCTGCATTTAAGGAGGTAGAATTTTGGAGTAAAAACCCTAAACGTTTGTAGTCCGACTTGGACAGTATCTTAGGGTCCCAAACCCTATTTTACACATCAAGATAAGTGTTTTAATCCAATAGTATCATTATGTCTTCCATTTATTGTGTGTATGCTTGCTTGCTTAACATGTCTAGCTAAATTTCTTGTGTGTTTGCTTAGATCTATGAAACCTAGTTATTAATTATTGTTAGGTTGTCTCTTATCTTAATTGTAATTGGCTTAGGAGTGCAACTAGGCTATCGTTGTGTTTAAATGCTTGAGTAATCTTTGTGAAAGTTAGTTTATGAATGACCTAGTGGATTTCGTATTCTAAAAACCCAAAGATAACCTTAAAGTTAGTTTATGAATGACTTGTGGATTTCTTAAGCAAAACCAATAGGTAATCTCAAAGAGTTAGGGCATAGGCACACCCTACGACCTTAGAAAACACAACGCATTAAGAATAAGGACGTGACAATTCAACCAACAATAAAAGATAACTAGGGAGTAATAGTATCTCGGTAAATACATTTTTAATCATCATACGAGCACACATCAAATAGACATAGCTACCCGTAGTAATAGATAATTAGAATAGTAGAAGTAATCGGTAGAAGTACCACCCCCCAAACCAATTGCCCCGAGATTTTACCCTTAGCTTTCTAAAAAATCAGTAAAAGATAAAAAAGAATCATCCTCAACCCCACCTTAGCGTAATACACTACTTGCTAGCATTCCTATTCCCCTAGAGAACGATATCAATACCCGAGGCTTACCCAATACTACACTACAACGATTAGGTTCACTGCCTAGGGTGTTGAAAAACTTGCTCGTCGAAAAGGAAGTTCCTTTGACCCCGAACGTGCTTCGTACGCGCCATCAAGTTTTTGGTGCCGCTGCCGGGGAATATAATAGCTAGTTTGACTTTTATTTTGTTTAGGTTCCCTTGCTTGATTCCTATCAAGTAAGATTTTTTCCCATTTTTAGCTTCCTTGTAATCTATCCCCCTTCTTTATGACTTTGTTAGTAATCCCATCACTTTTCATCATGGAAGGTGATAACCCACCACTATATCACCCAATTCCCATCGACACACCACCAATTGACCCGCCAAGAGGCCGTACTTTTGGTGAATACTCTAGACCAAGATACCAAGGCTATAGGAACACCATTGAGCTCCCCGATCAAGCTCAAAATACGGCCATACGATCCGACACCATCCGGTTGATGCAAAACGGTGTGCATTCCATGGAATTCGTTCTGAAGATCCTAATCAGCATCTCAAGGACTTCCTTAAAATCATTGATTCCATCGTCCTTGATGCTACCACATGGGAGACCATGTGCTTGTGCCTCTTCTAATTCTCTCTACGGGACTAAGCTAGTAATTGGCTTGAGCGACTTCCCGCCGGATCCATCTCAAGTTGGGATGATCTTACCACTCGTTTCCTTGGCCAATTTTTCCCACCTAGGAGAACTACCAAACTTAGGAATGAAATCTTGATGTTCCAACAACGTCAAGGTGAATCTCTCTACGAGGCATGGACTCGATTCAAGGACTTGCTCCATAAAGTCCCTCATCACGGCATCGATCTTTGGCTTCAAGTCCTAATCTTTTACGGTCATGTCAACTTCTCAACTAAGCAAACCATCGACCAAGCGGCCGGTGGAAAACTTAGTGAACTTATTACGGAAGAATCGTGGGGTACAATAGAGGACCTTGCCCTCTATGACAATGAAAGTTGGAATGACCCTCGTGAATTGCCCAAAACCGTCAAGGCAATCTCCTTGCCTCCCATTGACTCACAAACTTCTAATCGTAGGATGCTCGAACTTGAAGATCAAGTCAAATTCCTAATGATCTCCTACGAGAATCCTAAGTCTTCACACCAAGTGAGAAAAATCACTCTACCTTGTGAGTTATTTAGTGGTCCTCACGACACTCGTGATTGCACAAGATTCCCCAAACAAGCTTTTGCGGAGAAATCACCTCCACCCGTACCGACGGAGCGGGAGAGAAGTGGTACACTTTCAAGCCCGAGCAAAACAACTTAGGAAATTCCTACAACCCCTCATGGAGAAATCACCCTAACCTTAGGTGGAGCCAAAACTCAAACCCGCCCCAAAACTCATATAGTCCACCCAATAGGTCCAACCCTCTAAATACCGGGAATTCCACTAGTGTCGAGGCAATGGTGTCTAGGTTCATGTCATCTCAAGAAGCTCGATTAACTAAGCTTGAAGCAGATTTCAAGCAACGACAAAGCGAGATGACAACCAAGCTCGACGCCCTCTTAAATCCTTCAATGACCGGGAAATTGGAACACTCCCAAATGACACTATAAAGAACCTAAAAGTAAATTCGACTTCATCGACTTCATGTTCTTGCTCACCATGGGATAGTGCATATCCATGCCCTTCACACCCAAAAGTTCACTCGGTCAACGCCATCAACACGGGTTCCAAGCGATCCCTCATGAGGTACCAAGGACCCGAACAATTGGTCCATCCAACTCTTGAGAAACCCATCAACCAAGAACCCAAACCTTATCTAGAAGAGGAGTACAAGGAACTCCACCAAGAAAAACCGGTTCTTGAAGTCTTGACTCATGCGCCTTATTATAATGCTTTAAAAGAAAAATATGAGCAAGAAATAAAATTAGGAGAACGTGGGTACGCATTTGTGCAGAATAAGTTACCTAAGAAGTTAAATGATCCCGGGATATTCATTCTTCTGTGTAGACTTGGGAATTGCAAATCTTTCGACACATTAGCCGATTTAGGATCAAGCATCAATCTTCTCCCGTTGTCCCTCCATAGAAGCCTTAACCTAGGTAAGATAGAACCAACGGAAACCATCTTAGGTCTAGTAGACGGTAGTATTGCATATCCGGTAGGGATAATTAAGGACATGGTAGTACACGTAGGTCGATTAACTCTTTTGGCGGATTTCCATGTGCTAGACATGAATAAAGACCCGACATGCCTATTGCTAGTAGGAAGAGGATTCTTAGCTACCGCTAGTGCCATAATTCATTGTAAGATGTCTAAGATAGTGGTAGGAGAAGGGAGTGCTAGGTCAATTTACGATGTCAAGAAGCATATCTACTACAAAGAGGAAGAAATACCCTATGAGATCATGTTGGATATAAAATCATCTAGATATGGACCTTGGATTAATGAAGATTTTGTAGGTCCTCAACGACCTTTCTATCTAGAAAATACCTTTGTAAGTAATTCAACTTTCCATGAGCAACAACTGGCTAGGGACATTGAAGTGAACCTGTACGAGGATACCTTAGTGTTTAGGAAGATGACTGAGTTCCTTTGAACCTTACCTATTAATACTAACATGAATAAGTGGAAAGTTGAGAGTGAGAAGCCTAAGCATAATTGGAATTGGGATAGACCACCTAGTGATGGAAATGGAGAATGGCACATTAGGATGACAATCTATGATCCCGATGGAGAAAAGTTTGAAAAGGCATACCGGACTAAGCGTACCAATAGGAAGTTAAATGATAAGTTTGATCCCTGTGACATTCTTGAGGATAAACTCACTTATATAGGTACGTAGGAGCACGACTTCGAGTCTAGCTACAAGACTCATAAATAAAGAAAAGCGCTTCGTGGGAGGAAACCCATGCTCAATTGTTTGCTTGTTTGTGTGTCATACATCTTTTTCATTGTTGTTTATTCTCATGTTTGATTTTGTGAAAATGCTTTATTTTGTATTTAACCTCGTCTTAATTACATATAAAGGTATTTTACAAAAAGATAAGTGTAGGGAAGATTACATAAGTTTTAAAAGGGCGTGAACATGAGAATTTTAATTAGTGAAATTGATGTATATGCGTGTTTGTTAGAGTCAAATGCTTGTATCGAGTCATAATGAATGTTTTGCAGGAATTTTTCCAGGTTTAAAGATGTAATTTTTCCAGGAAAACGCAGCAGACAGTTTCTGTCATGATAACCTGACGGTGTCAGGATTAAAGCCTGACGACGTCAGGTCAAGCAAAAACAGCTTATCAATTTTTTTTTCGTTTTCTGTGCTATGTATAAATTTTTGGAAATTCCGAGGTCTTAATTTTCTAGAAAATCTGCAAACATCTATTCCACAAGCATTATATCCTAGTGTACTTGTGTCATATATAGTTTTACCGCCGATTTTACACGAAGGTTTCGTCTGTTTTCTTAAAGTGTGCAGGTTATATTTGGCAAGAAGAAGAAACTCAACATTGGATGGAGCTTATCACGTATACATTCTTCTTGGAAAAGAATTTAACCACAACTTCACACGGATCCTACTGAGCTAATCAAGGGAGTACTAGTTTCTTTCTCTTTTAATTACCTTCCTTTATCATAACTTTGATATTTTCGGGGAACATTGGGGACAATGTTCAGTTTAAGTGTAGGGAGGGAGAATAAAACGGGAACTTAGAAAGTATGCTTATCCTTGATTATTTGTCTTGTCCTTGGTCATTTGTGTAATAAACTATGAGAAATATTTGTTAGGGCAATTTTAGTACCAAATTTAAATTTTTAATGACATGTACGAGCTAAAAATTTAGTCTTAATAAAGCGTCTCATGGATATGAGTTATATGACTAGCACAAAAAAACCGTTTACCACTCAAATTTCACCCCAAAAATGTGAGGTTCGCCCCTAGATCTTTAGGAATAAAGCATTCACCTTTAATGCTTAGAGAGTGTACCGGTAGTATAATGGATTCTAGAACTTGTTTTGTGATGCATTCCGAGATCGCTAGTGAGACTACACTTGTGTAGTTAGGAATAACTAAATGAGAAGAGGCATTAGGATAACCCTTGTTTGAAACATGTATATAATTACTTCTTCCATATCGGTTGAGTAATTACCCCACACCCTTGCGATGTACTCATCTTTAGTACACGATACCCCTAGTTAACCCCTCAGAGCCTATCCTTTTCGCGGTTCTCGTGATGTTTCGGTTTTCCAGAATATCAATGAAGAGCATTGTTTACAATCCACCCATAAATGTACACCCAAATTGCCTTAGCCTACCTTGTATGCAACACTTTTAGTGCATTATTGTTATCATTACTAAACCATTAGTTCAATTATCTAGTTACTTGCATGGTTGCTAAGTCGAGTCATATCTTTTGTACATAGTTTTGTGTAGGATCGTACATATTGTGTTATAGATGATTCGGGTGGTCTTGGATGATGGAAATACATGTTAGCCATTTAGAGAGAGAAAGAGATGAGAGGGTGTTCTTGGTAGATACTTGCTTCACAAAATGTAAAGGTTAGATTATGAGAAGCACCACCCCTTCCAAGGATGGAAGGGGTATTTATACTTACAGACTACACGCCCTCCTGACGGGCTGTGGATCATGCATACAGTGGGTAAAGATCCGTCCTTCCTCCACGGTATTGCTCTACACTAAAATACGCTACTCACTAACTAAGTAACTACTAAACAACGTAAATAACTACAAGTCTACGAGCTAACATATGCTAGACCATAATTGGGGTGACCGACACTTTCTCATGGAATTTCCAATTCCTAACAATCTCCCCCTAAGGGAGGTCACCCTATGAAATACATTTTGCATCCTAGCATTCTATCATTGTCTTTAGTTCTGAGCTCGTAGACTTAAATTCTTCAAGTTCTGCAATTTTGTGCTTTAGTAGCGATTCTTCAAAGTCCGCTTATAGTGTACTTTCAGTGGATGTCTTTGAACTGATCCACATCTTTGATGATCTTTGAGCTTTCATTGAGATCATCAGCCATAGTAAATCTCTGAATCACCCTTTGTTGTGCTGCCTTCATGTGATGTTGTGACTTTTGGACCGACATGCTCACACTTTGTGGATCATGACATCTTTCCATCGAGTAGCGGAAGCTTTACCGGTTCATGATATTTGGAGCAACAGAAAGGTAAGCATAGTATAAAAATATCGAGCTAGGTTATGTAGATATGCACTAGTCATGATTTCTTCAATTAAGTGTGGATGCCGTGAGCATGCGGCTTTGGATTGACTTCTCAATTACGATCACCGCAATAGTCCAAATGTACCGCAAACAACAGCTAGCAATAAAACACACGAAAGTGTCTTTGATCACTTTCGTTGAATTGAGGTACACGCCCACGGTTCCCAGCTGATCAAGACAAGTATCGCCTGTGATCGTGTAGGATTCCTAAGAATCTCCTTGATGTGGTTTCGCAATGTTCTAGCAGCTCAAACCGGAATGTCTCAAAGAAGACAACACGGAGTGAGTGAACCAATAATTGAGATTCACTGATTGATGAAAAATTGATTTGAAAAACAATCGCGTATTTCTTAGAAGAAAGAGTTTTTGCAATACGATGAAGGTTTTATGAGAAAGATCAATTCTCAATCAAAAATACCATTTGTATTTGAAAAGAGTACACATTCGATGTGCTAGAGAAAAGAAGTAATTTTCACATTGAACGGTTTTTCCAAAAGTATTTTTTTCAATCAGAGATACTTTTTGAGTTTGAAATATGAATACACATTCGATGTGCTAGAGAAAAAGAAGATTTGCACATCGAACGGTTTTTCCAAAAGTATTCGTCAATTCATTTCCTGGACCAAGGTTGATTTAAGAGTGAATGGCCCCATCGTTTCTATCAAGTTGTCACATGGTTGATCTATTGGATAGATCTCACATGCTACCTACCAAGAGCTTGTTTGATGTTGGCTCTAGAAGGCTTTCCATCTTCATTGTGAATATGTTAGTATATCACTCAGATGTTCTAGCAATACCACAAGGATAATGCGTAGGGACTCTTAATATATTCTTACTTTCCACATTGTGTGAAACAGCAAGTCTTCATTAATTTAGTGTCCTAATGAGATATTGTGGATGATCTCTTGGCTCTAGACTCAATTGTGCACATTTGGTTCCTATGTCGGAGACTAGGGAGAGGGTCGCCTTCTTCAATATGAACAATCTCTAAGAGAAAGTCGATAGATTATGTCGGTTCCCAGTGAGAATGAAACAAGTCCTTTTAAGAGAAACTTGAGTAGCTTGGGAAGTTGTAGTGTAGTGCATCACTGGGTACATGATGTCTTGTCTTCAATACCAATGTTACCTTAGTAACCACCAGTAGCATATGAATTGAACCCGGTTTCTGCCCTAAGGTTGAATTAATAGAGGGCTATTTCTTTTCACCCTTTTTCACATTCAATTCTTTTTCATTCTTCAACCCCTTCTGTTAGGAATTGGAAAATTTCTTAGTGAAGATTCGGTCACCCCAAATGTTATCTAGCTTAAGTTAGCTCGTAGACTTGTCGTTAGTTACGTTATTTATCAGTTTATTAGTTAGTTATTAGTTTAGTTTAGCGTAGTGCAACACCGTGGAGGAAGGACGGGTCTTTACCCACTGTATGCCTGATCCACAGGCCGATAGGAGGTCGTATTTCATGTAACTATAAATACCCCTTCCATCCATGGAAGGGGTGGTGCTTCTCATAATCTAATATTCAACATTTGTGTAAACCTCTAGCAAGAACACCCTCTCTCTCTCTACTTTCTCTCTCTAAAATGGAAAACATGTATTTTGATCTCCCAAGACCACCCGAATCATCAACACAATAATATTAATGATCCTACAATTGGTACCAGAGCCAAGGTTATATTGTTTTGGTGATTTGTATGGTCTTTTACGGTTTGTTGTATGTGGTTTATATGGTTTATTGGATGGGTTGGCTGTTGTTATGTGTTTCGATTCGTGGGTTGATGCAAGCTATGTTGGGGTTATGAATCTGTTGACTGTTTCAAGGTTGTCATAAACGGTTTTTTGTCATGAATCTGCTGGTACAACATGGTTATCTGTTTTATGGTTAAACTGTTTTGATAAACCTTTTGGTATCTTTATCTTACTTAAGTAGGTTTTTTTAAGCTAAAACTGTTTTTAACATACTTTTTCTTGATAGCGACTTGAGGTCATAGTTCTTATTAGCGACTTAGTCATGGTCTGTTTTGAATATCTGGTCATTGTTGTGGTCATAATGGGTCAAATGGTGCATCTTTCTTTGCAAGTTTTTCCGGTCTTTATGAACATGGTCGAATATGGCCGAAAACTCATCGGAAAATGTCAAATTGCAAGTTAGCGACTAGTCAATATTTGTCCAGATTCAGTGTATCTATGTAGCGACTTGTGTACCAAATTTTATGGCGACTTGTACCAGGTAACGAGTTGTTGACTATTGAGTCAACAACGCTAGCGACTTGCGCTAGCGACTTGCGCTAGCGACTTGCGCTAGCGACTTGCGCTAGCGACTTGCGCTAGCGACTTGCGCTAGCTAGTTGCGCTAGCGAGTTGCGCTAGCGAGTTGGCTCAAGACCATTGTCACTAGCGACTTGACTCTAAATGGACAGAAATGAAGAAGAAGAGTGACTCGACCATTCCAAATACAAAACAAGACATCAACTCGACCTCAGTCGTACAACATCATCAGTCCATGTTTTAAGAAACGAAAACGAACAAGAAAAAGAAGCAAATACAACAGATCCGAAAATAATTCATCAACCACAATCCAAAACTTATCACAACTTCAACCATAGAATCACATCTCTTCATCATCAAACTACTACGACTCTAACAACAAAAGTTAACGAATCTCAGAAATTGTTCGAATGCTTGATTTATCACGACCTCGAGGGTCATTTATCTCGAACTCATCATCATAGATCCGTAAACTAAAATGAATTACGAAATGTAATATCTACCCAAAGATCTCAATATGGTTCGGAGTGATCGAAAATATTTATTAGATCTTGTTTATTCGAACCAAATCATCACATATCAAGACATAAAGACTCTAAGAGTTCCAATCCTCGTTAAATGAAACATTTATAGGTGATCTCAGTTTTTATTCGTGGATTTTAATGGTTATACCATAAATACTGGCCATCTCACGAATGATTTAAAAACCATCATTGATATAATGTTTTCATACTATTCGAACATTAAGATGTGATTTTAACAAGCATGTTAAATCGTGTCTTTTATTCGATTCACGACTCAAACAAAACAACATCAATCATCGTAAAGAAAAACCTACCTTGGTTTGTTTTTTAAATCACGTCCTTATCTCCTTAATACCATCCCTGTGGCTTTGACGATTCTTGTCCTGCCTCTACCATCCCTGTGGCGAGCGTGTTTCATCTACAAAAGGAGTGTTGTGCTTGTATGTTTGATATGTGAGATGAGATTGGGACGAAATCATGTGAGAGTCTTTGGAAAGATTTGAGATGATGTCTCGTCTAAAGGCAACTGATGGGGCTGATGAGTTTGATTAAGGTTTGATGTTATTTCACTTGATTGCTCGTTTTTCTTGGTCCAATGGTTGAGAAGGTAGGCGAATATTTAGATGAAGAGGGGTGGTGATAATCCGGAGTATTAGGTAAATATATGATGGGGGCGGATTTTGTGTGGTAGGATTAGGGTTAAGTGTGAGAATGGTGTGTTTTATACTCCGAATATTAGGGTTTGTGGTTAATGGATCAGGTTCTTTATGCTTTGACGAGGTCCGACCCATTTTTTTGGCATGTGTGGATCAAGGTTTATTCTGCTAAGTGATTTGGAGTTGGGCCAGATTTTTTTTTGTGGGCTGGACGCTGGATATGGTTGTGACAAGTATTACGACTTTCTTTCATCTTAAATAAATTTGGAGATACTTGGAATTTGTTGTGGTATAAAGATTGATTGTTTGGTTATTCAAATTTCACGAGAGATACTTATTCACGGCTTGGGTGCGTAATTGATCTTTATTTGGTTTAAGGTTCTTATCCTGTATTATTGATGTGGTATGGATGTGACGGCTCAAATGAATATTAATTGGAGCCTGGTCAAACTTTGTGAAAGATATCGGAATGTATGAAATAACCATTGCAAGAATTTACATTAACCGGGTAGGATCGCATTGTTATTTGGATCGGGTTGGAACCTATTGGATGACATAATTTTTTTTAAGAGATCTGTTGTTGATGCGATTCTTAATGGTGAGATTCGGGATGATGCTGAGATTCGTTATGTTGTGAGGATTGGTACTCTGGTGTATACATTTTCACGATTAACGTTATGTCATGGCTTGAATTGTAAGTGGAACTTGGTTGACGACGGAGTTGTTTATTCGGTATTTCGTATTTGGATTTGCAGTGAGATTTTCCGGGCGTGTTCACTTATTTCGTCTTCTTTCTTTCTACCCTTCCACAAAGATGACTTGTTTGAGCATTTATAGAGAGTGATAAAGACTTGGCTATTTAGTTACGTTTGTGATTCTTTCTCGTTTAACCCACAACGTAACTATCACTTCGGTGTCTCACTCAGTTGAGAATGTCAAGAGGTTTTGTACATTGGGTACACCGTTTCTTTTTCACAAGGATTAGTACAAGTTTAAGTAACAAATCTGGGGAATTCTACTTCATGATCAAGTTTGGTATATCGGGTTTACTTCTCCATGTGGTCACTGCAACAGCTGACAGAATGCGTGAATGATGTGTTTACCAAAGTGTTTATTGGATGGTTGATGTTATTGTTGATGTCGGATAATGAATCGTAGATGAGCCACTGCATGTTCCCCTAAAACAGATATTCACCGAGACCTAAACTGTTATAACACATTCAAGACGACATTGTTTACGGTTTTGTCTTGATTTTGTAAAATCCCGCGAAAGAACCTATTTCTCGGTTTGAATCATAGACTTGTAAAATCCCGTGACAATGGAAACATCCTGGTAATAGTAAAGTGCATTTCCGGATCTATCTTACGGTTTATTCTTGGTTATGTAAAATCCTTGAAGAAACTATTTCTCGGTTTAAACCATTGAATTGTAAAATCCCGTGATGATGGAACCATCTTGGAGAAAGGAAAGCGTATCTCGGGTCTCCCGATGTCGGTGTTACGGTTCTGTTTGAAGAAGGGATAAAGGGTGTACTTCATAAATTGATGTGTGTTTGGATATTCGTCATGGCGCTTTGGTTATTACATGGTTTTACGGGGTTATGTGCTTTTGACCATGGTCGGGATGAAACCATTATCAAAGTTCATTTAAATGTCAAAGAAGGCTAGATTTGAGCAGTTCAGAAGATGTGACAACGGTGTTAATTCAGTATTATTTATTTGAGGTTGAAGTGAAATATCACGGACGAGTGCACTTAGTATCTGAAGGTATCGGGGATGGTTGGATGAAGATTCTTCGAGATCCTTGTTCAAGTTTTTTTATCAAAAAACGAAGACTTGGAAATCTAGTTATTGATGGGTGACTTTTACCTTTTCTTTTACCACTTGGGGGAATTGGGCTCTTATCACCACTAAATAACTACCACTTAAAGGAGTTACGTTGTAGTGCTCAGTGTCACATTCAATTGTGGTTTTTCAAGAGGTGATATACGTCTTATACTCGATGGTTGGTTGGTTGAGGAGTATAGAGTACTTAGAGATTCAAATGGGCATGAAGTCTCGGCACCGCTCTTTGTTACATATGTGCAAGTATAAGTCATGAGTTCGGGATTGTTTACTTCAGGGTCAAATTCATCATATTGGGTTATCTCCATCACCGTCACAACAAATAGCCTCTTGAATGATAATGGGGTTGATTACATGTTTTGCTAAGAGAGTCGAAAAGAGAGATTATGACGTCTGCTCACATCGCTTCAGCCTCGTGACTCCAAAGAAAAGAAATGTGTACGTTTCAAGATTATCTTAGAAAGAAGAGAAATCTTCTTATGACGTATGAACACAACAGCTCATGCCTCGTTCTCTAAAGAAAAGAAAAGTGTACGCTTTCAAGGCGCTTTATCTTCCAAGAAGAGAAATCTTCTAATTAATGACCATTCTCATCAACATGCTTCATACTTTTTCCATGTGCTTCACCATCAAGTGAACCGGCTATCGTTGATTGTTTTCGATTCCACTTTCTCAACTATAATGACGATGGCGACATCCTGTGCTTTGATTTTATGGGGAGAAGTGTGAATAGACTACATTTGGATAATGTTCACTTGTTTAATCAAGAATGGCATCTTCGTATGCAATTCTTGAGGGGGAGAAGAAGTGTGAATTTTTTGCATTGTTGATTGACATTTGAGAATATAAATGGTCATACGGCTCTAAACTCATGTAAGAACCGAGCTTCTTCTTATCGGGTCATCTTCACATGGAGTTTTTCTCTTCTAAGAGCCGTTGGTTGACATCTTCATTCGGATTGATGAGTTTATCGACAAAGTGCTTCCGTTAATGCTTCACGATACAAAGAACATGATGATTCCGAACAATCTATCTGTTTTGTTTGATGTGATTGGTAGTTTGGTGTTACCATCTTGTGTGTTCGTTGCCGATTGTTGATTTCCTTGATGAACATCTTTCTCGTTCTTGTTTGATTGGGAGGATTTTAGTTAAGGGATTTGCAAGATGTAAGTTAATTGGGATGCTTTTGGTGGGATTCTTTTTGTGTGAGTTGAAGATGTTAACTATCTATTCCCCAACCGGACAATCTTGAAGAAGGTCGAGTCTACATGCATTCTACATTTTCGCTACATGTTAGAAGACTAAAGACGAGTTGCATTTAACGATCTAAAGACTTCTTCTTAATCTGGGCATTTATCAAACAGATTGTCGGTTTAGGGGGGAGCACTAATTGGGAGAAAGTTATAAATCAGATTCAATTCCCAATTAGACTTGCTCATATTTTTTTTAGCAGTGACTCCTCGAGACGTTGATATTGACTATTGTTGGACATTTGACACAAGGTGATTACTTTGGAGTTAATCATTTATCACTTATTTGAGATTAAAGTTGACTTTCACAAAGGCGTGTTCTTATTTGATAACTTGCTCGGGCTTAAGAATTTGAGTTGAAGACTTGGTTTATCTAGTTACCGCAATCAAGGTGGATGGTTGAAGACCGTTAACTATCACTATTAGGAGTTACTTTGTTTTACTCAAAGGTCACACGATATGACGGTGTGGATAATCGCAAGAGGTGTTAATGTCTCATACTTTGTTTGGGTAGTGAGTACTTAGAGATTTGCTTGAAGCATAAATTTCTACACCGCTCTTCCATCATTAGGTGCAAGCTTAAGATACAAATGTGGGAAGTTGACTTCGCTTCAAGTATGGTATAGCGGGTTTTCTTCTTGAGGGTCTCTTCAAATTGTCTACATAAGGGTTGATAAAATAGTCGAGAGAGTCTTCAAGATGTTGATTCTCACAAGTGTTCAAGTGTTCTTCTCATAAAGATTTCAAGTATTTGGGCTTATACTATGTTGCGATTCTCAAGTGTCAAAACCAAAGAAGGCGTAAGGAGACTCACATATAAACACAAAGCGAGTAAACTTGATGAACTTAACTCTTCTAAGTAATCAAGACATCCCGGAAGACAAATGTTAGTACCGCAGAGAAACTCAAGGTTTGACTCATGGCGAGTAAACTTGATGAGCTTAATACTTCTAAGTGATTGAAGATATCCCGGAAAATAATTGTCATGACCGCAGAGAAACTCAAGGTTTTACTCATCAAGGCTTTTGTGTTATTATTCCAACTACGTGGGGAAGTGATGTTAGAGAAAGTTTCAAGATAATAGAGGTACACTAGTATGTGGTGATTTTGATGGTGTCTCAAGGATCGGGGAGAGATTGTGTACATTGGGGATGCTCACCGTTTCACTTGAGTGCTTAAACAAGAATTCGTAGATATAACACTTATTCCGGTGTTGACATCCGCAGAGATTGTCACCCGCAGATAATCGCGACTTGGTCCGCTTCTTTAATGTTATCGCTTATTCATTCCTTGTGTATTGGTATACTTGGATACTTGAGCTTCATACACATTCATCGTGACGAAAGATGTGAACATAGGGAGGTGTTCTACATTACCCTCTTGATGTGTATTCGGAGAGTTCTTGGATATTGGTGTACTTCGGTTCTTGAGCTTCATACACGCTCATCGTGGAAGAAAATGTGAACATGGGAAGGTGTTCTTCATTCCCCATGAAGTGTATTTGGGAGAGTTCTAGAGCATTATACAAAGAGGTCGATCGCAACAATTCAACTACTGGGGAATTGCTCTCTTGACACCTTTTGGAATGGATCGCCTGCACTTCAAAGGTTATGAAATTTGAGAAGATTATTTATGTGTGGGATGATACGTTGTCGTTCTTATGGATGATATAACCCCAACGGAGATTCTCGATTATCGGTCTTAAAAGGAGCAATGGATCAATGATAACGGTGTGCTTCTTTGTGCACCGGCTAAAGCAAGCTTGAAATAGAGCTTGAACCGCTCACCAAAGGATTTTCGGTTTGGGGGGAAGCTGCCAAAGTCTCACTTTCAGATGGTTCTATTTCGTCAATTCAAGAGCCCTTGGAAGCTTTGGTGGTGGATGTTTAAGAGATGACGGATTCTATCTTCTACAACGGGGCTGCTTGATATCCTTATCTCGGTACTCGTATCATCATCTTCTTAAACTATATCATCTACTCTATCCTTGTAAATATTTATTCGAAAAACAAAATACAAAAATATAAAACCAACAAAAAGAAAATAGAAAAATATAAAACCAACAAAAATCCATAAAAATTTGAAAAAAAATAAAAATAAAATACCAAAAATATGTTTCTCAAGACATGTCTTTTGGTATCAATAACATCTACGGTCTTAGAAATGTCATTCAATAATGGCACGGGACCATAGATGAAGTTCGAGCAGAGGTGTAAATATTCTTTTCTAAACATGTCTCAAAATATGGCTTGCGCTATTTCTTGATCAGAACCCGTGCTTAAACTATGGCTTGCTATTATTTCGATAGCAACCCGCTTTTAAAGAAGGAAAGTGCTACGCTTAAACTATTTTCTAAAATATTTCGTGCACTTATCCTAAAACAAAACAAGGAAAGTATGTCGAAGGATCTTGCTCCTACACAAATGTTTTTCCGCCTAAAATTCTTCGAAAAATATTTGGTGTTTTCAAAATGGTGGAAAATGAGTTGCTTTAAAACAATCGCCGTAGTTTTTATTAAATTTGCAAACTCAATCAATGACTTCAACGCTTTTAAACTCTTCGTAAAATGAGTCATTGATCGAGGGGATAATGTTTTCAAATCTATATCATCTAACGAGCTTTCTTAATTATCCTACGTGCTTAATTAAAATGATATTTGCCCGTGTCGAAGGACTAGGAATTTAGGATATGATTGTTAGGTTTAGATGATTAGAGTTTGATTAACACATAAACCCCATGCCTTATATGATCCGATTGTTATGTTGAATTGACTTTAATTAGTCGATTGTCATTATGGGTGATGTCGACCACCATATATCTCAGATGTGTGTTCACTAACGATGCGGTATATTGGTTATAAGAATGTTCCCGATCCGGATCCCACTATTGATGATGATTGGATGCCGAAAGGAAAGGGTAACTATCTCTTGGGTTGACAAATGAAGAAACGGAGCTTAATTGGACTTCAATGGAGAGTTGGCATAAATGCAACGTAAGAGGTCTCGATGGCATCGCAGATGGTTTTCTTCTAAGTGATTGAAGAAACGGAGCTTAATTTGACCTCGCTTGGCATTCAAAATGCAACGTAAGAAGAAGTCTCACCGCATTTGCGACGGTTATTTTTCCAACCCTACAACAACAACAACGGAAGCTTCTCAACCACTAACGATCTTTAGGCAGATACCATTTTAAACAATTTTGAATTAATTTGATTAAATTGTTTTGAAAATGGAAAATATTGTTTTGAAAATTATTGGACTTAATTTTGAAAATCACCGACTTCATTTTATCAAAACTTGAGTCACTCAATTATCGACTACGGTCATCGATCGAGGGGAGAGTGATTTAAAATAAATTATTTTCAAACAATATTGCTTCATAAAAGTCCGTGTGTACGTAAATAAGTGGTGATCTAAAGATTTAATGTTATGTCATGGTATGATTTTTCTTTAGAATCAAGGTCTTTCAAATGAAATTTTTCTCGTTCTTGTTTGATTGTGAAATGATTCTGCTTTTACTTAAAAGATCTCTTAAAAACTATCATACCGACACTAACAATCTTTAATGTCTTAAAATGGTCCATATCCGTCATCTTTCAAAATTGAATCTTGCCACGCCTTTCCCCAAAATTTTATAAATGATTTAAATCACTTGGGATCACAAATCTCAAATGGTTTGATATTTCGATCGGGTAGAGATCGTGTTTTAAATCTCAAACTGCTTTAAATAGAATTGGTTTTAGTCCTTTAAAGGCACTCCGCCTCCATGTGCCAAACGATTTCAATATACATAATGCACATGTTGAGGAGGAGGATTTATCCAAAAACCGATGAGTATTTAAACAAGGCCACATTTTCTCCCATGTTTTCTAAACCTAATTAAATCACTTGGGATCCAAAATCTCAAAGGATTTGATATTTTGATCGGGGAGAATTTGTGATTTAATTATGAAATTTGATAAAATTTGATCGCTTTGATTCGGTTGTGCAGCTCTCTCATATGTGCTAAACGTTTTCGAATCTCGAGCACATATTGAGGGGAGCAAAACCATCGAGGTACAAAAGTTTTTTAAAAGAGATTTATAAAGTACCTTGATTGTGTTTTCAAATGGTTTTTATAATGGATTTTGTGATCGTGAATGTGCTTCAAAGAACTCTTGCCTCTATGTGATAAAATGATTTTAAATATCCTACGCATATTGAGGGGAGAATTTTACCAAAGAAATTCAAATGGCTTTTCTAAGAAATTGTGATCAAGAAATTATTTCAAAGAAATTATTTCAAAGAACTCTTGCCTCCATGTGCCAAACAATTTTAAATCATATGCACATGTTGAGGGGAGCATTTCTAAATGATCAAAACAATTAAGGTACGTAATGCTTTGATCTCGTATCACAAGTACCTTGATTGTTTTTCCAAATGATTTTCGATTGGTTTCATGAAGGAAAGAACAATACCAAAAGACCGACCAATTACTTTATGCATGGTGTTATAAGGATGGTTAGGTTAGGTATTCGTTCCCACGATCCCGCCAGAGCCGGAGGGATCTACCAGGACAATCCACTAGATAGTGTAGAGTCTTTAGGTATGATGAAAAAGGAGAAAAGTGAGATATGGGAAGAGTGCGGATCGAGATGTAGCTAGTAATCGAATAAACCCAACAAGGTTCTAGTAATGAAGTCTCGTAAGCAATCAAGGGGTTGAAGAATGAAAAGAACCGAATGTGAAAAAGGGTGAAAAGAAATAGCCTCCATCAATTCAACCTTAGGGCGTAAACCGGTTCAATACATATGCTACCGGTGGTTACTAAGGTAACGCCGGTATTGAAGACAAGACATCATGGACCCAAAGATGCACCGCACTAAACTTCCCAAGCTACTCAAGTTCCTCTTAAAAGGGCTTGTTTCATTCTCACGGGAACCGACATTATCTATCGACTTTCTCTTAGAGATTGTTGATATTGAAGAAGGAGACCCTCCCTAGTCTCCCAAGACAGAACCAAATATGCACGATTGAGTCTAGAGCCAAGAGATCATCCACAATATCTCGTTAGGACACTAAATTCTTGAAGACTTGTTGCTTCACACAATGTGGAAAGTAAGTATATATTAAGAGTCCCACGCATTATCCTTGTGGTATTGCGTAACATCCGAGTGATATGAAAATATTCACAATGAAGATGGAAATCCTTCTAGAGCCAACATCAAACAAGCTCTTGGTGGGTGACATGTGAGATCTTCTCGTAAGATCAAACTTGTGACAACCGGATAGAAACGATGGGAGATTCAATCTTGAATCAACCTTGGTCCAGAATGGAATTGACGAATACTTTTGGAAAACCGCTCGATGTGCAAACCTTCCTTTCTAGCACGTCAAATGTGTACTTATGTTTTCAAATTCAAAAGTATCTCGATTGAAAATACTTTTAGAAAAACCGCTCGATGTGCGAATCTCTTCTTTTCGCTAGCATGTCGAATGTGTACTCATTCTCTAATACAAAAGTATTTTGTTTGAAAATTGATCTTTCTCATAAAACCTTCGTCAGTATTGCAAAACTCTTTCTTCAAGCAAGACGCGATTGTTTTTCAAATCATTTTCATCAATCGCTGAATCTCAATTACCGGTTCACTCACTCCGTGTTGTCTTCTTTGAGACGCTCGGTTTGAGAACAAATAGAACAAATGCGAAACCCCGTCAAGGAGATTCTTAGGAATCCTACCGATCACGCAAGATTTGTATCGATCAACGGGAACCGTGGGCGTGTACCTCAATTCAACGAAGTGATCAAAGACACTTTCGCGCTTTATTGCTAATCGTCAGATGCGTGTACACCCGACGATTGCAAACCGATCGTAATTGAGGAGTCAATCCAAAGTCCGCATGCTCACAAAGATCCACACTTAATTTGAAGAAATCATGACCGGTGCATATCTACATAACTTGGCTCGATATTTCATTCTATGCTTATGATTCACGCTACAAATATCATGAACCAAGAAGGCTTCCGCTACTCGATGGAAAGATGTCATGATTCTAAAGTGTGAGCATGTCGGTCCAAAAGTCACAACTTCACATGATGGCAACACAATAAAGGGTAATCCGAGAGTTACGTGGTGATGATCTCAAAGAAAGCTCAAGATCATCAAGATGTGGATCGCTTCAAAGACCTCCACCGAAAGTACAGATCAATGCGGACTTTGAAGTTGCACTACAAAAGCACAAAGATTATGGAAATGAAGAATTCAAATCTACGAGCTCAAGAACAATGTCAAGAATAGAATGCTAGGATTCAAATGTAAACATGGGGTGACCTCCTTAGGGGAGATTGTTAGGAATTGGAAAATTTCTTAGTGAAGAGTCGGTCACCCCAAATGTTATCTAGCTTAAGTTAGCTCGTAGACTTGTCGTTAGTTACGTTATTTATCGCTTTATTAGTTAGTTATTAGTTTAGTTTAGCGTAGTGCAACACCGTGGAGGAAGGACGGGTCTTTACCCACTGTATGCCTGATCCACAGGCCGATAGGAGGTCGTATTTCATGTAACTATAAATACCCCTTCCATCCATGGAAGGGGTGGTGCTTCTCATAATCTAATATTCAACATTTGTGTAAACCTCTAGCAAGAACACCCTCTCTCTCTCTACTTTCTCTCTCTAAAATGGAAAACATGTATTTTGATCTCCCAAGACCACCCAAATCATCAACACAATAATATTAATGATCCTACACCTTCAGTGCTTACCGAGACTTCATTACTAGAACCTTGTTGGGTTTGTTCCAGTTCTAACTCTATCTCAGTCCGCACTCTTCCCATTTCTCATTTTTCTCCTTTTTTCATCATACCTAAGGACTCTACACTATTCAGTGGATTGTACCTGGTAGACCCTCCTCTCAAGGGATCGTGGGAACGAATACCTAACCTAACCATCCTTATAACACCATGCATAAAGTAAATTGGTCGGTCTTTTGGTATTGTTCTTTCCATCTTGAAACCAATTGAAAAATCATTTGGAAAATCAATCAAGGTACTTGTGATATGAGATCAAAGCATTTTGTACCTTAATAATTTTGATCATTTAGAAATGCTCCCCCTCAACATGTGCATATGATCTTGAAGTTGTTTAGCACATGGAGGTAAGAGTTCTTTGAAATATATTCTTGATCACAATTTTCATAGAAAACGCCATTTGATTTTCTTGGTAAATTCTCCCCCTCAATATGTGCGTTGGATATTTGAAAATCATTTTGCACATAGAGGAAAGAGGTTTTTGAAGTATTTTTCACGATTGCCAATAGAAACCATTCGCTCCCCCTCAATATGTGCATCAATATACGAAAGAGTTTAGCACATATTAGAGAGAACTTGCACATTGAATCAAAACGATCATCTTTTATCAAATTTCATATTAAATCACAAATTCTCCCCCGATCAAAAATATCAAACCCTTTGAGATTTTGGATCCCAAGTGATTTAAAATACTCTTCTGGTTTTTGGTTAAATGCTCCTCCACAATCATGTGCATTATGTATTTCAAAATCGTTTGGCACATGAAGGAAGGAGTGCTTTTGAAACAATCACCCTTTAAAACCGATTTGAGATTTAAATCACGATCTCTCCCCCGATCAAAAATATCAAACCATTTGAGATTTGTGATCCCAATTGATTTAAATCTTTTAGAAAAATTTGGGGAAAGACGTGGCTTGATTTAATTTTGAAAAATGATGGATAAGGAACAGCTTTTCGACATTAAAGATTGTTAGTGTCGTATGATAGTTTTTAAGAGATCTTTAAGTAAAATAAAACAATTTCACAATCAAACAAGAACAGAAAAAATTTCATTTTGAAAGATCTTTGAGTTTTAAAGAAAATCATACCATGACATAACATTAAATCTTTAGATCACCAATTATTTTTGTACCAACCGGACTTTTATGAAGAAATATCGTTTGAAAATATTTTATTTTAAATCACTCTCCACCTCAATCGATGACCGTAGTCGATGATTGAGTGACTTAAGTTTTGATAAAATGAAGTCCGGCGATTTTCAAGATTAAGTCCAATTTATTTTCAAAACAATATTTTTTCCATTTTCAAAACAACATTTTTCAAAAATTGTTTAAAAATGGTATCATCACAATATTTCCTGCACAAAGATACGTTAGGTGGTTTAGAAGCTTCTGTTGTTGTTGTAGGGCAGGAAGAAAACCGTCTGCAGATGCAGTGAGACTTCTTACGTTGCATGTTTTTATGCCAACTCTCTATAGAGGTCAAATTAAGCTCCGTTTCTTCATTTGATGATGAAGAAAACTAACTGCTGATGCAGTGAGACCTCTTACGTTGCATTTTCATGCCAACTCTCCATAGAAGTCAAATTAAGGTCCGTTTCTTCATTTGTCAACCCAAGATATAGTTACCCTTTCCTTTTGGCATCCAATCATCTTCAATTGTGGGATCCGGATCAGGAACATTCTTATATACCAATATACCTGCATATGTTAGTGAACACACATACAGATATATGGTGGTCGACATCACCCAAACAGCAATCGACTAATTAAAGTCAATCCAACATATCAATCAAATCATGTAAAGCATGGTAATAATGTGTTCATCAAACTTTAATCATCTAATCCTAACAATCATATCCTAGGCACCTAGTCCTTCAACGTAGGTTAACATGTTTTACATTTAAGTATGTAGGATAATTAGATAAGTCCGTTTAGATGATATAGATTTGAAAACATTCTCCCCCTCAATCAATGACTTATTTTTCCGAAAAGTTTAAAACGCATGAAGTCATTGATTGAGTTTTCAATTTTACAAAACTCGAATCGATAGATTTACAAGCAACTCATTTACCACCATTTTTTGAAAACCACAAATATTTTTCTGAAGAATTTATAGAAGGAAAAACATTTGTGTAGGAACAGCAGTCCTTCGACACACTTTCCTTAATTAGTTTTTAGGATAAGTGCACGAAAATTTTGAAAATTGGTTTAGCGCAGCACTTTCCTTTCTTGAAGAGCGGGTTGCTATCAGAATAATAGCAAACCATTGTTTAAGCACGGGTTACAGTCAGAAGTAACTGCAAGCCTTATTTTGAGACATGTTTTGAAAAGAATATTTACACCTTCTGCTCGAACTTCATCTATGGTCCCGTGCCACTGTTGAATGACATTTTTAAGACCGCGGATGTTATCGATACCAGAAGACATGTCTTTGAAAAACAATATTTTTCTTATTTTTTCAATTTTTTTTTATTTTTATGGGTTTTTGTTGGTTTTATATTTTTGTATTTGGTTTTTGTAAAATATTTACAAACATAGATTAGATGATATAGTTTAAGAATATGATGATACGAGTACCGAGATAAGGATATCGAACAGCCCCGTTGTAGAAGAAAGAAATCGTCATCTCTTAAACTGTCACCACCAAAGCTTCCGAGGCTCCAGAATAGAGGATAGAACATAAGCCTTTGAGAAAGAGAGACTTTAGCAGCTTCCCCCCAAACCAAAAATCCATTAGATGAGCAGATTCGAAGCTCTATTTCAAGCTTGCCTTAGCCAGGTGCACAGAGAAGCACACTATTATCATAAATCCCGCTGCTCCTTTTAACAACGATAATCGAGATTCTTCGCTCGGGTTATATCATCAACAAGAACAAAGAACGTATCATCCCACTCTTTAAATTTCTTCTCATATTTCATTACCATCAAGTCTCAAGCGATGCATCCCCAAAAGTTGTCAAGAGACCACTTCCCCACGTAGATGAATTGATGCGTCACTCTCTTAAAATAGAGCTCACGAACCCGAATACACATATACCAAGACAGAGAAACTTATACCATCAAGTAGCAGATTAAGTCCAATAGCCAAAGAATAACCCCGATGTATACTTTTCTCCCCAAAGAAAGTGTATGAAGCTCAAGAACCCGATGTACCCGAATGCCCAAAGAGAGAATAACCGATAACATTGAAGAAGCAGTCGAATCATCGATTATCTCTGCGGATGACTATCTCATGGACGCCAACTCCGAATAAGTGATTATATCTCGAATCATCGATTAAGCTCTCAACTGAGACAGTTGAGCGCCCCCAGTGTACACAATTCTCACTCCCCTGATGATTGCGATAACATCAAAATCATCACACACTTGTGTACCTCTTTTTATCTCTAGAAACTTTATCTTACATAACTTCCCCCACGTCGTTGGAATAATAACACAAAAAGCCTTGATGAGTAAAACCTTGAGTTTCTCTGAGGTCATGACATTTGTCTTCCCAGGATATCTTCAATCACTTAGAAAAATTAAGTTCATCAAGTTTACTCGCTTTGTGTTTAGATGTGAGTCTCCTTCCCCCTTGCTGGTTTTGACACTTCAGAATCAACAACATATTATAAGCCCAAATACTTGAAATCTTTTGAGAAGAACACTTGAACTCTTGTGAGAATCAACTTGCTGCAGAAAATGAGCAAGTCTAATTGGGGATTAAATCAGACATTTCACTCTCCCCCAATTAGTGCTCTCCCCTAAACTAACAATGCCCGGAATATGAAGAAGTCTTTGGATAATCAAATGCAACTCGCCTTTAGTCTTCTAACATGCAGTGAAAATGTAGAATGATCAGACTCGACCTTCTTCAAGATTGTGCGGTTGGGAATAGATAGTTAACATCTTCATCTCACCAAAAACAAGAACATCACCAAAAGCATTCCAAGTAACTTACATCTTGCAAGTCCCTTAACTAAAATCTCTCCCAATCAAACAAGAACGAAAGATGTCCATCAAGGAAATCGAGTCACCAGCAATGAACACACTAAATGGTAACACCAAACTACCAATCACATCAAACAAGAACAGAGAGATTGTTCGGAATCATCATGTTGATGTGTACGTGAAGCATTAACCGGAAGCACTTTGTCGATAAACTCATCAGTCCGTGAGAAGATGTCAACCAACGGCTCTTAGAAGAAACATCATGTAAAGATGACCCGATAAGAAGAAGCTCGGTTCTTACATGAGTTAGAAGCCGTATGACCATATATTCTTAGATATAACTCAACATGCAGAATTATCACACTTCTTCTCCCCCTCAAGAATTGCATACGGAGATGCCATTCTTGATTAAGCAAGTGAATATCTTCATAATGTAGTCTCTTCACACTTCTCCCCTTCAAAGGTAGCACATGATGTCGCCATCGTCATTATGATTGAGCAAGTGGAATAAGAAGACAATCAACAGTAGTTCGGTTCACTTGATGACTGAAGCGCTTGGAAAAATCATGAAGCATGTTGATGAGAATGGTCATAAATAAGAAGATTTCTCTTGTTCCAAAGATAAAGCGCACTGAGACGTACACTTTTATTTTCTTTAGAGAACGAGGCTTGAACTGTTGTGTTCAAACGTCATAATCTCTCTCTTTTCATATACTATTGGCAAACATGTAATCAACCCCATTATCATTCAAGAGGCTCTTTGTAGTGACAAATGATGGAGAAAACCCAATATGATGAATTTGACCTCAAGTAAACTAACCCGAACTCGTGACTTAAACTTGCACATATGTAACAAAGAGCGTGCCGATTTCCATTAGCATCTCTAAGTACTCTCTAAGTACTCTATACTCTTCAACCAACCAACCATCAAGTATAAGATGTACATCACCTCTTGAAAATCCACAATTGAATGTGACACTGAGCACTACAACGTAACCCCTTAAAGTGATAGTTATTTTGTGGTGGTAAGAGCCCAATTCCCCCAAGTGGTAAAAGAAAAGGAAAAAGTCACCCAAAAATAACTAGATTTACAAGTCTTCATTTTTGATTAAGCTCGAACAAGGATCTCGAAGAATCTTCATCCAACCATCCCCGATACCTTCATATACTAAGTACACTCGCCCGTGACATTTCACTTCGACCTCAAATAGATAATACTGAATTAGCGTCGTTGCCACATCTTTTGGTTAAAAGCTCAACTCTAGCCTCCTTTGACGTTTTAAGTGAACTATGATAATAGTTTTCATCCCGACCATGGTTAAAAGCACATAACCCCGTAAAACCATGAAATAACCAAACTGCCATGACAAAAATCCAAACACACCTCCAATTCATGAAGTACACCTTTTATCCTTCTTCAAGCGAAACCGTAGCACCAAAGATCGATAAGATCCCAAATACACTTTCCTTTCTCCGTGATGGTTCCATCATCACGGATTTTACAATTCTATGGTTTAAACCGAGAAATAGTTTCTTCATGGATTTTACAAAACCAAGAATAAACCGCAAGATAGATCCGGAAATGCTCATTACTTTTACCAGGATGTTTACATTGTTACGGGATTTTACAAGTCCATGATTTAAACCGAGAAATAATTTCTTTCGCGGGATTTTACAAAATCAAGATAAAACCGTAAACAATGTCAGCTTGAATGTGTTAAGACAACTTTGGTTTCGGTGAATATCGGTTTTAGGGGAACATGCAGCGTTTCATTCTTCATCATCAACAATTCTTTACCCATATGTAGATAACTTCACAAACCATACTAAGTCAAGTAGTGTAAACTCCTTTTCCCTGGAGGTTAATCGTAACACATCAAAGTACACGTTTCTCCCCCATGATGGTTTTGAACTTTCGGAAGCATCATAACGTGTACGACTATTTGCACGAGAAGTTCTTGTCATAAGCAAACATCTTGAAAAATCATGACTGAAGCTGAAGATTCTTGAAAGATTTTGCTTAGACTGTGAAGTATCATTGACATTATGTGACGTCGAATATCCCATGGGAATTGCTGAAATTGAACCTCCATTGATTCATCGGCCAATAGTAATGACCACATACAGGAGAGCATTTCGCGTCAATAATACCGTAAAAACCCCATAGTCATTTTTCACTTTTTCGCTCAAGCCGTGAGTTTTGTATCCTTCCGTGAAAATTATAATATAAAACCAAAATACCATTATACCAATACATGTGTTTCGTGTGCTCCATTTCACTGTAAGTCCAACTTGATTGTGTGCTCCATCAGCCCAATTCATATGATTGTGAGTCCAACAAGAATATGGTCCGTGATCAATTATAGCAAATCAACCCAATTCATGTGTTCCGTGTACCGGATCAAGGCCCATTGTAATGAAATAATATTACCTCACCCAATAAAGTGTTACATATATCCGGTTAAACCACATGAAACGCATCTGCTTTCTCTTATCCTTTCACCAAATCATTTCAATCTCAAAACCAAACTTCATAAAACATATCTGCGGATGATCACAATCCAAATATAAGTCAAGCATAGCATCTTTGATAATCAAAGTGACCTCACCATATGGATGGTTTGAGGAACCACACTCGAATAGGCCACAGGGATGGTGTGTTGGTCATGACTGGCTCCACGGTAGGTTTTTCATATCATTGTTTTTTATGAGTAACACGAATCAAAGATTTGAGATAACATACTTGTTAATCTCATTTCTTTATTTTGTATGATGTCAAAGATAACACGAACCCAAGATAGAGGCATAACAATCTTGTTTTGATCTTTATCAATAGTTTCGGACATGAAATAAAACTAAGTTACACAAGGTCTATGATGTCAATGGGTTCATACTAAGCAATCTTTATAAGATTACAACACATTGAACCTCAACTGAGATCTATATTGCATTTCGTTTTGAGTCTTGGTTGATTGTTGAGAGTTGATGGAGTGTTGTGAGGGTTCTTTGGTGAGTCTAGATTAGGGTAAGTTTTTGGTTGGATTTGATTGTCGGGTCTGTTTAAGCTTTGGGTCTTCTCGTTTTAATTTTTTCTTGGACCAGTGATGGCTTATGACTGAGGTCAAGATGTATATTGATATTTGGTATATGTTGTGGTATATGTTCAGATCTGTTTTGATGTTGAGGTTGTGTGGTCATGGTTAAACTCTTCTTCTACCTTTCTGTCAAGTCGCTACAGTAAGTCAAGTCGCTATATCACATACAAAACACAACTTGCTACTTAGCAAGTCGCTACCATTTTTATGAGTCAAGTGCTTTTCACAGTTTTTAAACACAACTCGCTAAGCCATTTAAATCTTACAAGTCGCTATTGACTCAATAGTCAATAGTCAAGCCAAGTCGCTATTGACTCAATGGTCAAGTCTGTTAGGTCACTATATTTACAACACAAGCTTACAAGAAGGAGATAGAGAAGAGAAGAGAGGCGGATGAACAAATACCAAACACACACACACGTATAAAAGAGAAAGGTTAAGCGTAGAGTGTATGTGAAAGAGTAAATTGAACAACCAACCCTCAAGTGAGAGTTTACAAGAGTATTTATAGGAGGGAAGCTAGGGCAACACTCCTAGTTCCCATCCTTTCTTATATGGTCTTGGGCCTAAGCTTATGGGCCTTCTACATAAGCTAGACCTTAAACAAACATAAAGGCCATAATAAGCTACCTATTACATATGAAATATAAATACTTGAAATACAGCTTTAGAGTGATTCCAACAATCTCCCTCAAGTATATATGAATGTAAACTGTGAAGGCGTTGATGTAATAGTAGCTTTGACGCTCATCGACATTCTTCTTTCTCGTGAGAAAATTGCCTTGAATCGAACAATCTCCCTAGTGTAGAGATAGTTTTCTTTGAGCGGTTTTGCTTTGACGTCATCTTAAACTTTGTTCTTTGATCATTGTTCTTGTGGTGAAAGTGATAGTATGTTGTTGTTCGCATCAAGTCTCGCCTCAGTGCGCTTGTTGCTCCGGTGTTCCATCGTCATTCTTCAACATGCTCACACGCTCTTTGATGTTGGAAATCAATATCGATGAAGTTCTTTAAGTCTTTGACTTTGTAGATTCTTTGATTTGATGAAGAATCATTCGATGTTGTGTTGCATTCGAATAGAACTTCCATTAGTGATGATGTTGGCGTGAGCATGAGAAGAATCAAGACGATCATTCCGCTCCCGAGCTTCCATAAGAAGAAAACATTTCAAACGGTTAGTAATAAGCGGTTTCCTAGACTTACAAGTTTGAACTTCGAGAGTGTTAACAAAGATAGTGTGAAAACACAACTCTAATTCTTACAAAGGCCGCTCTGACCGGAGTCCCACAAGTGAGATAACGCGATGTACCGGTACATCTATAGTTCGGATGAGTCGTTGAGGTACACCAAAGCATCACCTCACGATCAGAGACCGTTTGAGACACACTCCGCGTAATCCACGGGAGTTACCGAAGTGACTTCTTTGTCAAGGTCGTTTGATGTTGACCGGCAGAGTTTCCATTCAATCACCGAGAATCACGTAGTGAACCTCTCATAAATGTTCTCGACAGATTGCTAAGATCTGTGAAGGACTCGATATGAACCACCGAATCATCAAGATCTTATTTGTTGATCAACAAGTGATGAAATGTCCAAAGGTTCCTAAGAGATCTTTTGATGAATCTCGTGGCTCTAGACTCAATAGTGCGTTTGGTTTTCCCGAGCGGAGACTAGGAGAGGGTCTCCTTCTTCAATACCAACGATCTCTAAGAGAAAGCCAATAGTTTACGTAGGGTTCCCCGTGAGAATGAAACAAGCTCGCTTGAGAGAAACTTGAGTGGCTAAGAAGGTTTAGTGCATGCGCCATTGGGTCCATGACGACTTTTAATCTTCAATACCGATGTCACTAAGTGACAATCAAGAGTATATGAATTGAACCCGATTATCGCCTAAGTTGAATAACTGAGGGTCGCTTTTTTCACCCTTTACTTTACATTTCTTTTGATTCTTCAACTCCTTCTTTCTCCGATTCTCATTTTCTCCTTTTACAATCATTCCTAAGGACTTCTAACACTAACTAATGGTAGTGTCCTTGGGTAGATCCCTCCGCTCAAGCGGATCATAGGACAGTTATTCCTAACCTTAGTCACCTTATAACTCCATGACTAACCTATGTTGCCATTAAAACCACAGTTTGTGAAAAATCTCTCAAATGGTTTGTAGATGAAAACATGTTTGAACCATTTGTGAGAGATAAGGTTTTGCATAAATACTCCCCTCCACATGTGCTTAAGAGTATTAATGGTTTAAATGCACAGAGGAAAGAGCGCGCACTTTTGAATTGATCCATCAAGATAGACAATCCCCATGAGACACGGTTACGTTGCATAGTTAAAGAGTTACATTGTCGATTTTAGGTGACAACTAGCTCTAATAACTACCTTGAAGGTGTAGACAAACCTCGAAGGTTGTCATACCCGTCGAGTTCATGTCTATCAAGAGTTTCTCGAATGGTACATTCTACTCGACAAGTCCTTTGCGAGACACGCTTACATTACTAGCGAACTAGTTTGAAATTATTACCCGTCTGTGAGAAGTCTTTTCGAGTTACGCTTTAGTACCGTCAATTCGTTGGTTAAGTCCGAGGTACACAGATTCATTTGCATTTTGTACAACATATTTCTTATCACACAATTTTCTCCCCTCAAAAATGGCATAAAAATGTTATTTTTGAATGGTTGACAATAAATATGACAATTTCAATGTTGCGGGAAGATGACCACTATGAACAATTTGTGAACAAAGTTTTAAATCAAATACTCCCCTCAACAAGTGATATAAACGGTTGAGGTTTTGAAAATCATACGGGAAGTACTTGTGTTTTGAGCAAAACCTTGAAAAATGAAAGGTTTGATAGGTTTTACTCAAAATAAGAAGCTTTCGCTCCTTTTATAAGGATTGTGGCAATCGAGGCGCACTACGTGGTCCTTTCTTGACAATCGCGGGTTGTACATCGTTATGTGTGCACAAGCCATTAAAATATATCATCATACATCCAAAATTTTAATGAAAGAACCAAATCAAGGAGTACCGGAAGTGCGGTGATGTTCCTGTGAGTACGAGTATGCTGATAGCCGGTGATGTTGATCTTGGGTCGACCACCAACAAAACTTTCCAACGCTCGAATCGATCCCTTCGAACAACCGCTCATCAATCATGGTGATGATCCTTATCACATTCCTCCGATCTTGAGAATTCCATCGCTTAGGTTCCTAATGTTTTCACGTATATCCTTCAATCGATAAGCTAATCCGTCCCTAACCATCTTCGTAGTATGATCTCCAAATTTGTGAAGCTCATTACACGCCATCAAGCAATTGCGATGAAGTTCACTATGATAAACGACACCAAACGGTTTCTCGATGAGCGTTAATTGTGATAGCCGGTTGATATCGGGAAGATCAAGCGTGGTGGAGTGAAGTTGACATGTTTCGATATGATTCAATGGCAAGTCAAGATCTTCAACACGTTCTTTGATGACTATGCGTCGATGAAGATGAGCGGTGACTTGATGAATTCATGTTGTACTTCATTTGAAATTGTCTCATGCGACCTTGAACTTTGGCAAGGTACATGTCTTCAATATCGTTGATGTTCAAATTCTCAAAGTCGCCTTCAGAGAATGGATAGTCCCTTTCGCCTTGTCTTTTGACCACAATCTTCTTGAGAAAAGTGTAGTCCCATTTAGACGATAGACCAACATGTTGGATGGCCACGATACTTTTAGTAATCGAACACCGCATGTTGAGACTTCGGACCAAGCGACTTCTATAGTAGATTCTTCTGCCCGCCAATGGTGAATCCCATACATTGCATCTTGGTCATACGCTACCACTTTGTCGGAGAACATGTGGGTAGCGTTCCTCGATGGCTATACAATCGAGTATATGGCGGCAGGGAATGGAAGTGTCGAGATGTAGCGTATTTCCTTGAACCATCGCCACCGTGTTGAAGAAAATCTAAGTCTTAGTTGAAGAAATGTCTTAAAGGAATCCTAGGTCGATCAGTTGGCCAATGGTAGGTAGAGGTCGAGACCGATCGGTGTAATATGGAGGATTGTCCCGTTTGGTGAAGTCGATGTTTGCTACGGGTTGAGCCAATCCATGTTATTAGACATGGCTCGAGCAATGTTTTCAAGGTGATATTCAACCTCGATTGCACTTTCCGAGTTGTCTTTCAAAAGTAGGAATGCTTCATTCTTGATGCGCTTCAATTGATTTCGTCATCTTCTTCACCCGAACCTTTCTTGCAAAATCTTTGCATGCTCCAAGGTACTACCGTCTACCAATTCTTGACCATCTTCGAGGTAGGGAGTGTTGTTAACAAGTGTAGCAAACCATTCAAATTCTTCGCTTTATCGTCATCTAGCCATGATACGACGTCGGTATGAAGCGTCTTCTTCTTCTTTTCAAGGCTTAGATGATGATTCGGTTTCGTCCTTGTTTGGGAGAGGTGGGTTGTTGTTGGGATCAGGACCTTTTCATCGCCACCACCCGTATATTCAAAGTGATCACCGGTTTTTGAGTCCAGGGTGGTAACTCGAATCGCCCCGAGGTTTATCGGTTGAAGAGCAAGGAGGAGATCTTCGTTGAGAAGGAGTCCGTTGAGGTGGGGTTTCATAGACGAAGATTCACCGATTGCTTCCGACGCTTAGATGCGAGTCCTTGTCCTTATCATCGCCATCTCTTGGCCGTTTGGGTTGATCGGTGACTCCTTGCATGATGATCCGAGTTGAAAAGCAAGTAGACCTTCAAAATTTAGCTTCATCTCAAGTAAATGTTCCGGATCGCTTTGACATTTGCATCACTAGTTTAGCGATTAACTTTCAGTTCGAGAGATCGCTTCTTTGGCCATTGTATGTTTAACCAATGCGAAGATGTTAGGGGTGAGTTGTCCGAAAATACTTCTAGTCACACCGGGACAAGGTCGAGAAGAAACTTGTGGTATGATCTCTTCGCCTTCTCTAGTTCCTTTTGGACTTTAGGAACGATATCTTGAAGGTACTTTTGAGTGTAACCTTCAATCATTTCATCCAGTTCCTCTTACGATGACCTTTCATGAATTCTGGATAAACTTCCTTTCTTCTTGCATCTTGTCATGCTCGTTATACGATGTCTTGATGTGATCGAGAAAGAAATTCAACTTGATGTTAAGTACGCTTTTTCTTTCGACTTGTTTTATGACTTTGGCAATCCGTTCATGAGCATGAGAAACCCAAGATTAAGGTGGTTTCTTCACGGATTTGGATGATGATTTGGTTGACTTCTTGGATGGTGGTTGTGATGAATGTGACGAATAATCCGATGATGATGAGATGTGAGGAGATTCCGGTCCTTTGGTGGTTCGAAGTTTCCTTCTTTGAGCGTGTAGGACTATCCGTAGCACATCGTCGTAGCGACATCTTTATCTTTCTCGCTTACGGTTCCTCAAAATCATATACAATAGTATCCTCTGCAGGCTTTTGTTGTTGCACAAGAGTGGTGGCACCAGCTCCTTATCGGGTTGATTAACCGCATCGAGTTGGTGAAGATTGAGTGCACCACTTGACCCACCGGGGCCACCCATTTGGTCTTTAGCAAATTCTTCACCTTTTGAAGATGTCGATGATTTTAAACTTCTTCCCGTATGATTTATCCAGCTGCTCTTCTTCTTCTTGAGCTCTCATCATAGGGTACAATTGTTTGAGTCTTCCTTTTCCTTGGACAAATTGGAGGACTTGGAGGTTTTGCTCTCGAGGCGGTGCTTGGTTGCGATTCTGAGTAATGAACCTCTTCATCTCAGACAAGATCTTGAGCTCTCGTCCACAAGCTTTCTTTGCGGTTCAAGTGTGGGAATAGGTTCGGCTTCCTTTACGGAACAATCCTTTTAGAAGGAGGAGTCCTTTTAGGAAACTTCCTTTGACTCACAAGATTTGTTGCGCTTCCTCGCACTTCCTCTTACGGTTCTCCTTACAGTGTTCCAAAAGATTTTTCGTCGAGATGACCAACTTTGCCTTGTCTAACTGCTTCGGATACCTTTTATACGTTTGAGCTTTCGACATCTTCGCCAGAGGAAATCGGCAACACAACACCTTGTTTCTTTGTAGATGATTCCTTGATTACGAAAGATAGAATAGGCTCCGTCAACATATCGTGATTGTCGGGGTCATTGAGCCTCTTGGGAATATCGGGATGAAGTCCAAGTGCTCTCGGATCAACAGCTTAGTATATCCGATGTAGAGAATCTTTGAGCCAAGCTTGTTGAGAAATGACATCATGTCATCCCAAATCGAGCTTCGATAGCGATGTGTTTCATGTTGACCAATGCCCAAAATATTTGCGCTTCCATGAGCTTAGGATGCTCATAGCCACCGCCACGACCGTAAATGAGACTTGGTGATGATCATGTAGAGTTCTCCATGGTTGAGGAATACTCTTAAGCTCTATGTGAGAATGCTTGGTGATTACTCCGTAGCCTCGTCATAACCGATATCGATTAAGAATCGGAGAGTGAGCTCTTCAAAGAAAGTGGCATATAGTTTGGTTGGTTCGACTTGTGAATTAGGAGAACAACCCTTAAGTCTGCAGTGTAATGGTGACTTGTTTGTGATTCGAGTCACCGTCACGTGATCCGTCCTTGACCCTTTCCATAGTGTTCCGAACTGTTGGATCTAGATCTCGTGAACAGTTGCAGAATGAGTGAGCATATTCGATACGGATGAGTCCTCGTAATATCAATAGCAATTAAACACAAAGACTCGAGCAAGTGAGGGTGTCAAAGTCAACACGGAGATTATTCTTTCCTATCTTCATTGGATAGCCATAAGGATAGATATCGAGAATGGAGAGAACTTCGATGCATCCACATTCATTTGTTCGACCATGTCGTGATCTCGAAATAACATTAGCCAAAAGAACCAACATATCGAAAGACATAATGTTAGTCAACAGAAGGTCTTATTGTCTAGTTATTGAATGTACAGTGTCAATGATTGTTACGAGTCCTAAGTCACTTGTATGTCCAATAGTCCAATGACGTAGTGAAATGTTTCGTGAGTTAGTTAACTTTAAGTTTTAAAGTTTATTTTATCACTTATTGTTCACAACATATCAAACGATTTAAGTTTATTAGCGACATTATTGGATTCGTGACGATATGATTAGTTTATTTACAAGTTTGTACACGTAACAATTCATAACGAAGGTATGATCCAGGCTTATGCGTAGGATTGGTAAAGTTATGCGAGACGAAATGATATATGCGTGGCGTAAACTTACGCGTAGGATCCTAACTTACGCGTAAGAAATATTACGAGTAAGAAAAAATGGACCTTATGCGTAGAGGTTACGCGTAGGCATATATTAACCTTACGCGTAAGGCTACTCGTAAGAGTTGACCTTATGCATAGAGGTCACTGTTTACGCATATCCTTCACAGGATACGCGTAGTCCCATATGTAGAACCTTATGCGTAGAATCTACGCGTAAGACTAATCTTACGCATAACATACTACGCGTAAGGTGATCCTTATGCGTAGAGTTACAACAACCTTGATTCTGAATTTTAAGCGTAGCAAGCCTGAAACAAAGCATCATATCATCAATTTTGACACATAACATTCATTCTATGACAGATCAAAAACACAATTGCTCATATTATCAGTTAAGCGTAGAAAACCTTACGCGTAGTTTAAAACCCTAAATCTACACGTATGAATTTTAGCCATAGAATATGCACCAAAGTTTTTCTGGTATGTCTTAGATGTTGTGAGAGTATAGTAACCAAGTTTTAACACTTAGTTTGCAGTGAATCAAAAATACCCAAACTCAAGAACCTTAAACCCTAATATCTAATTCTGACACAATTAGTGTTTCTGGGTGGTTATAGAGCATGGAAATCATCAATTCATCATCATATAAACTTTACACAACAATCTTTTTAAACAAAACACTTCTCATTTTGAAAAAACCCAATTCGACTTATAAACCCTAATTATGCAAAATCACCAATTGTTTTTCTGGGTGGGTTTTGATGGTTAAAATGGTATTAATGATGTATTAGGAACGTTTTGACACAAACCATTTCACCACAAACACACTCACACCGATTGTGTGTTCATACGCATACGCCAGAGAGCACATAATCACTCAAAAATACTTTTTAGCCGTTAGATTTCCATGAAATTAAAACCTTAGCTTAAAATCATGTCATAAACACAAAACAACTTACAAAGTGGTGATCAAATGCACGGATTTCTTAAACGATTTCTATGCGTAGGATTCTTTAGGTTTTAGTAATAAATGTGAAGTGAAAGTGTTAGGTGGGGTATTTTATTGAAAAATACTTTCAGGTTTTGACAGTTATAGTCCCTCCACCTTTTCCTTTTTCAAACAAAACCATTTAACTTCCATTTTGGTTACCAAACAAAGTTTTTAGGAAAGAAACTTGACGACACTCCCCCTCGACTCTAGAAAATAATGAAAGGTTATTAATTTTAGTCCGAGGAGTGTTATTGAACCAGAAAAAATTTACCACCATTGAAAAAGAAATAACCGAGATAAGATAACATGCAAGTACACAAATGTTTTGAAACAGTTAAGAGATTATTTTCTCCCCCTCAACACTTGATCTTAAAAATACTGAATTTTGAAAGATTGACGTGTTGAAGGAAGAAATGTACTTGCCATGTTGAAAGATTATAGATTAGAAGAATATTTTTGTTGTTTTATAAGATTTTATATTTTTGTATTTTGTTTTCGAAAAAATATTTACAAAAGGATGTTTTGGTGTTTGATGTTTTTAAGATGCTTTTAAGAGGTCATCCAATTCCTCTTGAGTCAAACACCTCATACCAATCCGTGGACCAACTCATTAAACCTAGCGGGAGGCAAGGCTTTGGTGAGAAGATCCGCCAATTGGTATTCTGCACCCACAAAGTATAATTTAACGGTACTGCTCCACGTGGTCCTTGATGAAATGATAGCGAAGATCGATGTGCTTTGATTTCGAGTCTTGAATCGAGTTGCACGAGATCGCAATGACATCCGATGATCGCAGACATCGGATTCTATTGAATACGTAACCATAGTCTTTGAGTTGTGTTCTCATCCGGATGACTTGAGCACAACACGCGGACATGGCTACATATTCGCGCGGTTGATGACAATGATGTACAATCCTGCTTCTTTGATTGCCAAGACACCGGTTTATCACCGAGAAATTGTAGAGCTCTCAAGTACTTTTCCTTGAGTCTAAGCATCCTGCGTGATCGGCGTCCGAAAAGAGATTAGTTCAAACCGAAATCCTTCTGGATACCGGATCCCAAGTTAATGGTTCCCTTGATGTATCTGGAGGATTCTTTTAGCCTCGAGAGGTGGGTTTCATTGGTCGCGATCGATAACGAGAGCATAGATAAATGGCAAAGACAATATCAGTCCGCTAGTCGTTAGATACATGAGGACCCAATAATACTCCGGTATTTGGTAGGGTCAACTAATTTCCCATGTAAATCAAAGATCTAACTTCTTGGTATGAGCCATTGGTGTGGCATAAGTGTCACAGTTGTCATTCCAAATTTGTTTAACAGTTCAAGGGCATATTTGGATCGACTCAAGAAAATACCACGGGTGATTGATGAACTTGCGGTCCTAGAAAGAACGTAAGTTCACCCATCATGGACATTTCAAAATTTTCTTCATTAGTTTTGCAAAAGCGGTTGAAAACTTTTTATGTGTAGACCCAAAATGATGTCATCCACGTAAATTTGAACAATTAAGATATGTGCCCGTGATATTGTATAAAAGAGTTGGGTCAACCGAGCCTTTGGTGAAATTATTGGCAATGAGGAAAGATGATAGCTTATCGTACCATGCCCGAGGGGCTTATTTGAGACCATAAAGAGCTTTGTTCAATTTGTAGACATGGTTCGGCACTGGATTAACGAATCCGTCGGGTTGGTGACATAAACCGCTTTTCAGCTTGTCCATTGAGAAACGCAGCTTTGACATCCATTTGAAAGACCGTCATATTCATATGAGCCGCGAACGCGAGAAATATCCGAACGACCTCAAGACGAGCAACCGGGGCAAAAGATTCTTCAAAGTCTATTCCTCTTCCCGACGATAACCCTTAGCAACTAGACGTGACTTGTTTCGATGACGTTCCTTCAAAGATCCAATTTGTTTTTCCAAATCCATTTTAGACCAATGACGAGACCCTCGTTGGTCTTTCAACCATTCCCATACTTCAAGACGTTTGAATTGGTTGAGTTCTTCCGCATGGATTCAATCCATTGTCTTTTGTCATTGCGTCTTTAATGTTTTTAGGCTCGATTGGCGACGGTGAGTGCATAAATGCAATGTTCACCGTCTGTGCGAAGACGTTGTCTCGTAACGACCGGTTGATTTGGGTTGCCAATAATGTTAGCCGAGGATGGTCTCTTGTCCATCGGTGTGTAGGGTTGATGTTGGTATACATTGTGCGATTCGAGGATTCAAATGGTTTGTTGAAGATTCCGCGACATCCGTGCGCAGCCTCATTAGCAAACGGGTTGAAGAACGATTTGGATCAAAATCTGCAGTGGGGTACTTCATTCGTAATATCATCACCGGTTCATCATTGTTGGAAGCGGTGTGTTCAATCTGTTGTGATGGAGTCAATCGGTGTAGGTGCATCTTCAACAATAGTTGTTGTAGCGGTGTATCGTATAGGAAGATTATCGTGTTGTGCAATGAAACAGTGGATACACCGAGCACGCTTCATCAATATCGCTCGCGATGCAGGAGCAAATAACCTTTCCATTTGTTGACGAGTTAGTGGGGGCTTTGTTCGGTGATGATGGGGGTTGAGGAAGTTTAAACGGTTATGACCGGTTCTAAGTCGTTGTACTCGAAGCCATCATGAAGAAGTTTCGAATCGCCTTCCCCAAACCGACAACTGCCTTTAGCAGATTTGAAACTTTGATGAAGTCTACATTTCCTCTAACTTATGAAGGTTTCAAGATGCGTGGAATTTGTAGATGAGCAAGAAACCACACAAAGAAAATCGACTAATTGCGGAAGATCCGCTCGAGGGTAACATGCCGTAAATCAACAAGATCTTCTCACGTATGTAGACGCATCACACCAAACAAACCATGAAAGACTTAAATGATACGACTTTCCCCTGAATGTTGTGGTCTTTCGGAATACTAATCACCTGTGAATATTCCATGTTTAGATACCAAGACCGTGTGTGAGGCATCATAACATCATATTTGGGTAACTTCACACAAGATCACCCGTGAAATTGAGACGATAACACCAAATTGAGACGTTTGAGCCACATATCGACTTATTTCTTCCCCCTAATTGAAGGAATTCAAGAAGGCATTGGGTTTTTGCAAAAAAGAATGTAGAAGAACGAGGAAGCAATGACCACCTACACACTCTCTCCCCCTCGATGTTTTCAATGATTCAGAATCATACACCACGTATGTTGATGATGAATTGAAGACAGCGAAACCATGTATAAGGAGATAGCGAAACCATGTATGTCTAATTGATCGAACAAGTGTGAAGTACCAAAAATATTTCGAGAGAGTCAATCACGATAACACTTCTCTGCTCATAATGTTGATCATCGCCTATGACATTGTTGTTGGAAGCAGCTTTGATCTTCATTATAGAAGATTCGGTTGTTGTTGTAGATTCTGTGTATCGAAATTAGAGTATTATCGGTTGTCAATGGAAACATTCGATACATCCGAAGCACGACTTTTGCGAATCTTTAACTAGAGGAGCAAGCAATGTTTCCAATTCATGACGATTAAGTACAATGGTGGAACAAATGATGGATCATGATATTTTTACGGTGAGAAACAGGTCCTCTGTTGCTTTGCAAGAGGAGCCATAACTGTTGTACCGCATAGAAAAATAGAAGGGGGGCAAGGAAGAGAAAGACATGGATCCCCAAGTGTAACTGGTTCCAGTGTTAGAGGCATAAAGATGTAGTGTCAATTATCTTCTTGACACCGAACATGCTATTTTGATGATTTCCTTTCACCCTCACGGATGGATGTAGAGGTATCACACTTGTTTTGGTGCAACTACTTAGTATTTTGCCCGAGGAATCCACCTAAGACCAAAGGCTTTGAAAACTCTACCGTTGGTATCCATCTAAGGTTAGATCTAAGGGATGTTGAAACTTCTTTTGGGAAGAATTTATGTCCTATATTGATCCACCTATTAGGTTTCAAATTTTACGCTTAGAGCAACGGGTTTATTTCTAACTGCTTGAGTAAACTTAGGTTTTGGTTTGCTACTACAAGCGGTGTTCAAGAATACACTCGAAGGTGATACACTAGGTCGTGAACCTAAGATTCCATCCTTTTGGAGTAGTGCCCTTTTCCTAGCCTTTTCAAGATCACGGTTCTTGTACGCGTCATTTGAATCATATGAATCTTTACGTTTAATGCTCGCTTTAGACACGGTGTTTGAACTAGTCCTAGATTGGCGAGAGCGACTACTTGTTGAGATATAATGAAACAGTATAATGAAAGATTTAATAGAAATGAAGCATTATTCATTGGCGGAATGTGGGGTGACCGGTTTTGACAAATGATTATTCTCAACAACTTGGGAGGCAAACCGTGGTTTTGACGATTTTGAACATTCAGATTGAAAAGCGCTTGGTTGTCTAACTCTCGATTGGTTTTAGAGACGATTTCCCAAGATTGTTGGTTTTGCAAAATTAGTATCCACATTCTTGTCGATGAATCTTCTCGCTTTGTTTTGTAAAGCAACATGTGCAAGCCCTTTGCTTGAAGTTGAACCTTTAAATGCTCATTTTCTTTTACTAATAAATCCACACGATTACTTTGTTCATTTGAAAGTCGACCATTGTGTTCGAGGAAAAGATTTGTTTTGTAATTTAAGTTCAAGAGAGATGCAATGTGCCTCTAGTTTTGAAAAATCTTTATGAAACCGAGCAATGGTCTTTTGAGAAGAATGATTTGATTCAAGAGTTTGATTTGACGTTTCAGTTGAATTGTTAACAAGTAAGGGCTCGTACATGAGATAGTTGTTCGACATTGTGCAACACATCGGTCAACCTTTCCTTCATTCTCGAATTCAGTTGCTCAAGATGTTGTATCGCATTCTGCAGCGTAATATGATCAACGAGATTGTACCTCTACCATCCGCTCGTATCGTCGTCATAGGTGGGTAAGATATCTTCCTCAACCATTTGTTCTTCGTCACAGTTGGGCTCGGTGTCGTAGTTAAGTATGATATCTTCTCCGGATCCGCCGTCATCCCTTTTCAATGCTATAACCTCATTGTCCGCATTACACGACGGATGCGAGAATCACAACATTCTCAACGCTCATTTGAGCATTCCTTTCATGTACATCAACTCTTTCACCTAGCACGATCGCGGAATATCGGAATTTGATGATGTCTCGACGCTCAATGCCGCTTGAATAGCCATGAATCCTTCTTTCAATGCCACAAATGGATCTTTATGATCGTAATCCATTTCACTCCCGCATAAGAGTCAAAGAGAAGAAAAGGTGCTAAGTCGATATAACACACGTAAGGTTGATATAGTGAATTGCAATTTCCTCCAAAATTATTTTGAAAATTTTGACTCTCAAAATTTGAAATTCACTATAAAATTCAATTCTAAGGTTGAAAGAAAATTTTGAGTTATGACAATTTTGACGGCAAATTTTACCCGAAAAATTTGAATTTGGGCCCAAAAATTTGAATTTTTGACCAAAATTTTCACGGTTAAACCAAAATTTGAATCTCGCGTAAAAATTTAACGTTTAGTCTCCTCGAAAAATTAAATTTTACTCACTTTTCCCGCCAAGTAGCACTCAAAAATTAAATTGAACGTTTAGTCTCCTCGAAAAATTAAAAATTTGAATCTTGTGTTGATGGATCTTTGTAGTCGAATGAACCTTTGTTGATGAAGTGTCCTTAGGCGTAGAAATCACAATAAACCAAGTAGCACTTATGCGTAAAAACACCAAAGTTACGCGTAACAATCAAGAGTTACGCGTAGGTTTAGCTTACGCGTAAGCAGGGAAAAAGGACTAAAGTTATGCGTAAACAGTAAGTTAGGCGTAGAAAGTTAGGCGTAGGATTCCCTTATGCGTAAGACTAGGTTTACGCGTAAGATGAATCTTAGGCGTAGGATTTTCTACGCGTAAGCTTAAGCTTATGCGTAATTTTAGGGTTTTTGCCCAAATGATCTTTTACACTATCACAAAGGCAAAAGATATCCAAAGTCGACGATTTTCAGCTTATCCAAGCAAGAAAACACGGAGTAAACCACGGCCAAGATCAAACCAAGGATAAAGTTACGAGTAGAATTAAGGTTTTGATACGCGTAGTTCTACTCGTAAACTGACTTTTGCCCAAAGATGTTTCTAAACCAGATTTTTGTGATGAAATAGCTTCAATATCACCAAAATAACACAAAAGTGTGAAACTTGATGATCCAAAGCTTCTAAAACAGTTACGAGTAGGATGAAACCCTCATACAAAACTAGTTTAAAAGATGATCTACATAAAGTTCAAACTTTTGCCAAAACAAGTATTTTAACACCTTAAAACGTTGAAAGTACAAGAATCTTGGATTAAAAAGTGTAAAAAACGAGTTTTTAAGCGAACCAAAGTATCAAACGTTGTTCTACGCGTAGGACCATAAAACCCACTTCAAGAAACAACGATTCACCCAACTAGTTAGGCGATTGATACCACTGTTAGGTCACTAGATTTACAACACAAGCTTACAAGAAGGAGATAGAGAAGAGAAGAGAGGCGGATGAACAAATACCAAACACACACACACGTATAAAAGAGAAAGGTTAAGCGTAGAGTGTATGTGAAAGAGTAAATTGAACAACCAACCCTCAAGTGAGGGTTTACAAGAGTATTTATAGGAGGGAAGCTAGGGCAACACTCCTAGTTCCCATCCTTTCTTATATGGGCTTGGGCCTAAGCTTATGGGCCTTCTACATAAGCTAGACCTTAAACAAACATAAAGGCCATAATAAGCTACCTATTACATATGAAATATAAATACTTGAAATACAGTTTAGGAGTGATTCCAACAAAGTCGCTACTTCATTTTCATCACAAATCGCTAACTTGTAAAGACAAGTCGCTAGCAAGATTCATAGTATCTGGACAACATGTTAACAAGTCGCTATTGACCTTTTGACTTTTTGCACCGGCGATATTTCCGACCATTTTTCCGACCACCTTCATAATAAACCCAGAAAACTGCATATGGACTCATGTTTGACCTGTTGATGACCTCACAAGACTAAATGACAACCTTTTACCAATGTTTGACCATTAATATATCACTTTTGGTACAAAAATAGTCACAGAAATATGATGAAGCAAAAGAAACTGTTTGGACAAGTTTGACACAAAACAGGTAGAAATCTTGACAAGACCAAATGACCTTTTTTTTTGACCAAAATGGATACACACAAACAAACCAAACTGGATACAAACAAACAAGTATAAAAACATTTTTCAGAAAAAAAAATAATTAAGTTTCCGACCATAACAGTACCAAAACAGTTTTAACTTTATTCAAAACCACACAAAATCAACACAACACAATAACCTTGGCTCTTGATACCATTTGTAGGATCGTACATATTGTGTTATAGATGATTCGGGTGGTCTTGGATGATGGAAATACATGTTAGCCATTTAGAGAGAGAAAGAGATGAGAGGGTGTTCTTGGTAGAGACTTGCTTAACAAAATGTAAAGGTTAGATTATGAGAAGCACCACCCCTTCCAAGGATGGAAGGGGTATTTATCCTTACAGACTACACGCCCTCCTGACGAGCTGTGGATCAGGCATACAGTGGGTAAAGATCCGTCCTTCCTCCACGGTATTGCTCTACACTAAACTACGCTACTCACTAACTAATTAACTACTAAACAACGTAAATAACTACAAGTCTACGAGCTAACATATGCTAGACCATAATTGGGGTGACCGACACTTTCTCATGGAATTTCCAATTCCTAACATTTTGGGATGATTGGGACTCATGGGCAAAAGTAATATTTTATGGAGTAACGGGAAGGAACGTTAAATTTAAATTCCCTTTGTCTACGTAATTAAATACTCCAAGTGTTTTGATCTTTTCAAATCGGGTCAAAATAGTATTAGAGTAATAAAAAAAACTCAAGTGTAGGGATGCCCATATAAATCCCTTATATTTTGATGTTATTGTAGAGGATGGTAGAGTAAAAATGTATGCACAAAAAAAATGAAAAAAATGAAGAAAAACATACGGGCTACCATCCTACATCTATCTTTATGTTTATGTTTTTAAATTTATGTATGTTTGTTTCAAGTTATCTAGAGTTTAGTGAGTCGAGTCTTGGCTTAGCAACGCCATGTTTTTCATGCTTGTAACATAAGATTTTTGACTTGCCACCACTAAATCGCCTATCCAACAAAACCCTCCCTACCGTAAGCCTAACGTTACAACCCTTTTAAAGACCTATTAGATAGTTGTTCCTAGGTGCTTACGCCAAAATGGTGGAGGTTTGATCTAGTCTCAAGCTTATGGTAATCTATGTACTATGCCAGGTAATGAGTGTTTATCTTCCATTTCCATTTACTATATTTCATATAAACCCGAGAGATGAGAGAATCCAAACACCTCTTGTGAGGTGCTAGTGTATAATTTTCGTGCTTGTTATGACTATTGCTGTGCTTTGACTTGTTATGAATTATTCGAAACCTATGCTTCATGCCCCCTAACTTATAAATTGATTAGCCAAAAGAACATTTGCTTGAGGACAAGCAAATACCAAGTGTAGGGATATTTGATAAGGATTTAAACGTACACTTTTAAGGGTCATTTAAGCCCTTAATCGACCACTTTATATCCGCATCGCTTAATTTCGTCCTTTTACTTTTAGGTCTCTTGGAAGCAAAATGATGGAATGATGCACATTTGGACGAAAAGGAGTGAAAACATGAAGAAAACGACAAAGTTAAGATCAAAGCTACTCAAGCTACTAAACCGAACTGACGGCGTCCCAATCAAAGGCGATGCCGTCCTCTATACTGATTTGATAAAAACATGCACCGACGGCTCGGTGGAATTTTTGCTCATAACACCGACGGCGTCGAGCTTTGAAGAAGAAGGCGTCACTCGAATTTTCATCTCGGACGGCCCGGATCCGTAACCAAGACGACGTCCTATTCGAAGCTCGACGGCGTCACAACTCCAAGGTGACGCCGTCCAATCGATAACTTGGCCAACACGAAAACCCTAATGACGGCGATCTGACGGCGTCCCACCTATAAGACGCGGCCGTCGCAAGTGTAAATCTATATATAGAATTCGATTTTTCTGCATTTAAGGAGGTATACTTTTGGAGTAAAAACCCTAAACATTTGTAGTCCGACTTGGACAGTATCTTAGGGTCCCAAACCCTATTTTACACATCAATATAAGTGTTTTAATCCAATAGTATCATTATGTCTTCCATTTATTGTGTGTATGCTTGCTTGCTTAACATGTCTAGCTAAATTTCTTGTGTGTTTGCTTAGATCTATGAAACCTAGTTATTAATTATTGTTAGGTTGTCTCTTATCTTAATTGTAATTGTCTTAGGAGTGCAACTAGGCTATCGTGGTGTTTAAATGCTTGAGTAATCTTTGTGAAAGTTAGTTTATGAATGACCTAGTGGATTTCGTAGTCTAAAAACCCAAAGATAACCTGAAAGTTAGTTTATGAATGACTTGTGGATTTCGTAAGCAAAACCAATAGGTAATCTCAAAGAGTTAGGGCATAGGCACACCCTACGAACTTAGAAAACACAACGCGTTAAGAATAAGGACGTGACAATTCAACCAACAATAAAATATAACTAGGGAATAATAGTATCTAGGTAAACACATTTTTAATCATCATACGCGAGCACACATCAAATAGACATAGCTACCCGTAGTAATAGATAATTAGAATAGTAGAAGTAATCGGTAGAAGTACCATCCCCCAAAACCAATTGCCCCGAGATTTTACCCTTAGCTTTCTAAAAAACCAATAAAAGATGAAAAAGAATCATCCTCAACCCCACCTTAGTGTAATACACTTCTTGCTAGCATTCCTATTTCCCTAGAGAACGATATCAATACCCGAGGCTTACCCAATACTACACTACAACGATTAGGTTCACTGCCTAGGGTGTTGAAAAACTTGCTCGACGAAAAGGAAGTTCCTTTGACCCCGAATGCGCTTCGTATGCGCCATCAATATCACTTTCATTCTGTTCTTATATCTCATTCTCCCTATCAGCCTCCACTTCTTTGAAATTAGCTCCAACTTCTGTCTCATTTACCCTATCACAACAACAACCCTATCACCGTTACCATCAGCAACAACCCTATCACCATCAACAACATCAGTTGTTCTTTCCTTTCCATTGTTTGCATACTTACCAATTACATCATCAAGATCATCAAAGGGATTAGTCTATTCTTCTAATCCAACAGTTGGTTCTTACCCTTCTTTGAAGACTCACCTAAAACAGGTCCTTCTAGCAAAAATTGTGGTCTGCCCAAGTAAACAACATCTGGTCTAGGATTGAAGGGACCTTTATCATTACTTGAAGGATTGTCCTTAGCAAAACTTTTCATTACATAGAGGTTCCCTCTTCCCACTCTTTTGTCAAATTCCTAGAACACATAGGTATTAAATTCCTATTTACATCAGGATTGCTATCAATATCTATAGGAGGCCTTCTTAACTGATCATCAATTTCTTGTATTATAACGCCCCTCTTAGGTGTAGCAAACATACTTTCCACCACAATACTTCCATGTTCAATGTACACTCTAATGATCTTATTATCCTTAAAATATTTTGACAACTCTAACACATCACCATCACTAGTCAAAGGATATATGCCATAATCTAAGCTTATTCGTGGTCTCAAGAAATGGTAGTACATTAAATCAGCTAGACCATAACCTAGTTGAACCACCATTTCATTAAGCTAATGTATCGAAAATTCGTCAATATCAATCACATCAACGTATGATACCCGTCCATTCACATAAGTTCTTCCAGGTGTTGGTGTAAACATCCCGCCATGGTGGATTTCAAAGGAAAACATATTTGGGTGCCCATTTGCAATAAAAAAACAACCAAAAAAATACACAATATTAACAACCATTTCAAATACATTTGCAAAATTGGAGTATCTTTAAAATACCATACAAAACCATCTTCGTTACCATATCTTGTTATTGGATCATAGTCACCATGGCGAATGTGAGCAAGAAATTAGATTTGCGAAGATCAGGGATTGCATGTGTTATTGTGTTTGAGAGTTAGGTATGGTTAGTGTGTTTGAGAGTGAAGTGAAAGTATATCAAGGGTTAAATGAGATAGCTTGGGGCTGAAAGGACTATATTGCCCCTGGAGTTAACGAGCAAAACAAAGTACCGTTTGGTCAAAAGACAAGTCAATGCAAAATAGACAACCATAAAAATGACTAGTGTAATTATTAAGAGCTAGGGGTGAAATGCGCAACTATGTGTAAGCCACATGAACGATTTATGTAACTAACCCAATTAATTTATTAGTCTTTTTGGATTACACATTTAACTTATGTTCTCTTTTAACAAATGAAAAGGTTAATCAACAACACACATTATCAATATTCATAATTTTATATTACATTTCTTGCTAATCTTACCACAGTAAAACACCTAGAGCAAACTTCATGTATGCTACATGAAGAGTTTTTATAAATTTATTTTGAGGAATTTTCTTATATGAACCATATGTATGACTAGTTTACTAAAATGAACATCGCCCAACTTAATTTCCAAAATGAACTTTCAACTCTGGGCGAGATCTGGGGCGAGCTCTTGGGCTGGGCGTGCTCCTAGGCGTGCTCCAGGCGAGCTCCTGGGCGAGCTCTGGGCTAGGCGAGCTCCTGGGCGAGCTCTGGGCTAGGCGAGCAAGCTTTCGGTCTTGGGTGACAGGCAATACAAGCCTAGCTTTGCATGAAGCTTAAATTGATGATTTGGGTTTGATCTATACGGATTGATATTAAGAAGGTTTTGGTGGGATATGAAATTTGGTAGCTAACAAACTGGCTTTTGCCTTGGCAAGGTAGAGGGACAAAGTGATGATATTGTTTGAAGATAATGTAGGAGAGAAGTTTTGTTAATTTGAAGAAAGAGAAAAAATGATAAAATATAATATGGGAACTCAAAATCTGCTGTCAACTTGCTATGAATTTAATGGTGGGGTCCATAGGTTGTTTTGGTAAATACAAAATTTATAGTTCAGTTTAGTAAAATGTGGAGTGAGATGGTTCAATTTGTTAATTTACTTATTTATTTTTAATGGCCTTAAAAGGTAGTTTATTTTTTTAATGGCCTTATAAATATTTCAGAATTATGTTTTCTCTTTCCTACTCTGCAAATTCTTGTTTTGATTCCAATATATTCATTCTTCTGTCCATAAATCTTCCTCCCTTTTCAACAAATCATTATTCATTTATTTTCATTTCCACTTCTTGTATATCTCTCTCTCTCTATCTTTTTTCTCCAAAACTCTGATCTTCAATTCTCTCATGAAGGTACAATTCCATTTATTCTATATGTTTCCATTTTGCATATTGCTCCTAAGGCTGATTCTTGATAAGCTAATTATAACTAGTTTTAGAACAAAATCAGAAATATTCTTTCAAACAACTTTAAAAATAGCTTTTGTTTACTCTTTTTTCATAACTTTTTTCTGTTTCTAATACCATTATTTACAAAACATAACTTTTTTCTGTTTCTAATACCATTATTTACAAAATTTATTGTTATATCATGTTTCAAGTTCAGATAATTTAGAAAATAATCAATTGTCTTTATCAAATAGTTTTATGAAAAACACCTCTTTATTTTCAAACTTTTGCACTAGTTTTCAAGAAAAACTAAACCATTCCACAGTATCATAATTTTGACTCATCTTTTGCATTAAAATTTCAGAAGTTCATACTAAAATTGGATTTGCATGATGATAAAGACAAGAGAAAAGCATTGAAGACTGTATCTACTCTCTCAGGTAACCATAACCACAATTTTATTTATTTTCATACACGTAAAAACTATTCTATGTAATCAAATTTTATGACGATTCCTCAAGTATTTTAGCTCTTTTTTCCTCGATAATACTAGCATATATATTTCTCACACAAACAGCAACCAATAGTTAATTTCTATGATGAGTTAATAATGATTTATCTATGTGCAAAACATGACATTTTTATAAATTTGTAGATAGAAGCTACTATAATTAGTTTGACCATTGAAAGTAGAAAATAAAGAGAACAATATGTTCTGCAAGACACTCGATTTGCTTTATGCTGAATTCATAAAAAAGTCAAGTTTTCCAAGATTTAGTTGAATTTCTTTTTCTTTACTCCACATGCACTTGTCATTTCTTGATCTTATGTCACATTCCCAACAACAAACAGTTGTACTTCCTGCTGTATATATAGTATGGCAACTATTGAAACATAAAAAGCAAAAAAGTAAGGTTGGAGAAAAATAGAAAATGACACTTATTTTGTCTAAATATAAATACAATTTCGTCTTAAAATTGTTCTCTCTATTCCTTATGATAAGTTTGTTTCTAATTTTGGATATCTAATCTTGAACGACCATCAAATTATATTGTATAAAAACATTGTATTTTATTATGTGAGGGGGAGTTTTTAATGTTATAAAATGTTTTGTCATTCAAAGTATGTCGTTTACTTTTAAACTTTTTATGCTACAACGATGTTTCAACAAAAAGAAGCATGAATTTTGCTTCAAAAGCTTATTGAAAAAAGATTTTTTCTTCAACTTTCTTTCGAAAACAAAACATATATTTTAAATCATTTGATATAAAAAGTATCAAGGATATGCTAATTTTTAGGTGTATAAAGGTTTGTTCTATTGTTTATGATCAAACTGTTTCTTAAGTTAAATATTGTAGATGATGGGAGTGCATTTGTTGAATTTTCATATGATTTAAAATATATGTGGCGTCTATTAGCTAATTATTTAAAGTAAACTTTAATGAGACAAAATATTGGACTTATTCATCATCAAACATAGTAAACCTACATTATGCATTAGCTTAAAATATGAGCATTGTTAAAGCTACTTATAACATTTTCTTATTAATCCTCCTATACACAATAATACTATACTTCTTGCGCATTTTTTCTCTGCATCAATTCCAACACTTGTGAGAATCATGTGAGTAAAAAGACAAGTAAAAACAACTTGTAGGATGAAATAACATTTTCCTCAAAATATACTACTATTATTTTATTTTATGACAACCCGAAAAACAAAATTTATAATATTAATTCCAGTCATTTGCTTTCTGTAAGAATGACGTGGATTAATGGTCCTATTTGGCATTCTCTTTTGGCCCCTAGCTTAATGGGCGGTTGAGGTTTGCTTCTTAAAAGTTGGGATATAATATATATACTTTATATTTTTGGGTAATATTTTGATTATTGTGAAAGGGGTCCCGTATCACTTAGGTGAAAGTTATGTTTTTCAACCATGATATGAAGAGACATTTTCGAAGTTATTGATGAAAAGTGATAGCATAAAATGACTATGTGCGTGCGCAAATTTGTAACGAGTGGTCGTTGTTGCTTCACGTACGCTGTGTGATTTAGAAAAGATTGTGTCGATGTCAGAAATAAATTTTATCGTGAGAGATGACAAATCAAAAGCAACAAGCGACCAAAATGAAAATGATGGGAGTAGGTTAGTCCAATTGGTATTAAATTTTTAATGGTTTCGTAAGTACTGAAATATGTAGAAAAGCAAAAGAAAAGTGAACCCATTTCGATTTAAAATGATTGCGATAGATTTAAAAGTATAGTACATTTCAAGAAAATACGAGAATATATAGGTGGGTAAGATAAAACAAAGTGGAGCTACATTGTAGTTTGTAGGGAAGGATTATGATTATATAGCAAGGTTTTATGGATAATTTATGTTTTAAGTAATTGGGAACTTGATCTTTGGAGTTAGCAAGAGATAAAGTAGAGTTGACCAAGTGTGTATTTGTAGGGATTGATGCTATCACCATGAACATGAAGGATAAGACATTGACGGTTATTGGAAGTGTTGATCCAATCAATGTTGTTAGCAAGCTACGTAAGTTTTGGCCCACTGATATAGTATCTGTAGGGCCGGCAAAAGAGCCAGAGAAGAAAGAGGAACCGAAGAAAGAAGAAGGTAAAAAAGAAGAGGGAAAGAAGGAGGATGCAAAGAAAGAAGAAGGTAAGAAAGATGAGGAAAAGAAAGATAATGCAAAGAAAGAAGATGATGGAAAGAAGGAAGAGCCGAAGAAGAAAGAAGAGGGTAAGGAAGAAGAGAAGAAGAGCGCGCCACCACCACAACCGAGGATGATTATGCCATACAGACCGTATTACCCTCCAATGAATGCCTATTATAACAACTACCAACCATATCAGCATAACTATCAACCACCATATCACCTTAACTATCAACCGCAACACCATAGTATAGAGGAAAATCCAAACGCGTGCGTTATTTCTTAAAATACTTGGGTAACCAAGAAGATATACTTGAGCAACAATTTTTGACATAAAATGGAATGTGCTTGACCTATTTAGGGTCATGCACTAAAATCTGTATATGATTAGGAGTTCTTGTTCGGGTTGGCTATTATCTGCATTTTTTGGGTGGTTACTAAATGCATCATCTTGATGCAAAGTGAAGTCAAGTAAAACCCCAAAAAGCAAAAAATCGTTTATTTTCCTGGTGTAAAAAGAAGGGTTATTGGGATTCTGATACTGTCCAGTAGTAACATAATAAGAAATTTTGGTTTGTATTTGATAACGTAATTATGTAAAAAAAAAAATTGTATATAAATTATGTTTGAACTTATGAGTACTGTCTTTTCGTCTATATAAAATATATATTTTGTGTTTGTCGCCATTTTGTCCCTTCGTTAACTTGGAAATGTCATTGTGTTTTTTATTTCATAGTTTGCTAATCGTGACAATTTTGAGCAACATTGTATCATGACAACATCATTAATTTTTAAGCTAGCATCTGTTGCACAATTTTGCCCTTTGCCCCTTCGCTAAGTTTACATTCTATAAATAATATAGTTTGTATGACATTTTTTTGGGTATAAGTTAACATTAATTGAATAAATACAAGCTTCTTCTTAATATATATTTCTTTAAGTAGCTAAAACTATATTTTAACAACCAATAAGAACAGATTATAGAGAGAATTAACAAAACTTGAATGAAAAGTTTTCAAACCAAGAATTTTGGCACTCGGCGATATATCCGAAAAATAAACTAAAGAGAAAACACATAACTAAGCTAAATCAGCGAGCTACAACAAAACTTCCGACTATATAAGCGGTGAAACAACTAAAATGACTAAACACTTTTTTTTATTAGAGCTGAATAAAAAAAAGCTACCTTCATCTTCAAAAGGCATAAACCAAGAACCTCCAAAAAGGCTTTATAGGTAAGGCTTACTAGATTGTAATCCCCATGATAAAATCTTTAACAGTTTTGTATCATAATAATGAAATAATATTTTTTCAACCTGTTTTAGAATTTACTTTTCTTTTATTCTGATAAATATATTAACAGAATATTGCGTCCGTCAGTGTACTATAGCTAAGTCAAGAACTAATAATTGTTGTCTTGTATTAACCATGTGAAAGATAATGAGAATGAGTTGTGTTACTTGTAGTTTAATACTAAATGGAATGCGTCATATGCATACAAGACAAATATTCTTAGAGCATTAGGTATTAGTGTTTGAGCCATTTTGTCATATTTCTTTTTTCTACGGGATGTGATATAGCTACCCTCCTTATGTTGTCACATCATAGGGTTTTGATCAAATCGTATAACTCGCAATGCACACCGTACAAGCCCGCGATGCACCTAATCATTGGATACCCTCCCTATGGGAGGGTATGGATATCTTGTCCCTTTTCTACATCACATATCAAAATGCTCTTCACTCATCACTCAAGACGAAAAGTAAAAAGAAATGATTTACACATTTTCATAAATAATTGAAACACTCAAATTTTGAGTATTTGAATATTTATACCATCATTATTTTTAATTATGTTTATCATGTAAAGATATAAATATTCAAACACTTAAAATTTCAGTGTCCCAATCATTTATGAAAGTGTGCAAATCACCTCACAAAAACAAAACAACTTTTCTAAGACACATCATTTTTTTTTTCTTCATTTTTTCAAATAAACGAACTTTTCATTCATTTAAATAAAAATACAAATTATAATACGACATCCCCGCGATGCTAGTGCCGAAAAACCTCATTCCTTCCAACCACATTATTGTCCGGTCTTTCTCCTTCGCTACCTCGTATGTCGATTGAGCGACTTCTCGTTTGAGTCTAAATCCATTTTGTAAAGTATCCCTAAAATATTTCGAGTCACTTCCCACGGTTCTCGACGTGGTTTCCGATTTAGTTTTTACGCGGGACGTGGTTTGTCGGGGGGGACGTGGTCTCGCATCATCTCCGAATAGTTCGACATATCCAGTGAGATCAACCATATCAACGACGTCAGATGCATCCCAATTAGGGTGTTTTTTAATATTTGCCACGCGTCATCTCAAGCAAACGCTTTTGCCCCTTTTAACTCATCACAATATGCTTGCATAACACGGGCCAAAAGATCAACCTCGTTTTATCCACTTCTACTCAAACTTTGTAAACTTTTGTAGATAGCGTTAAACTTTTGGCAATTATCTCTCAACATTGCCCACTTCTCCGTCAACATATCATTGGTACGTTTGTGTAGAGAACTTTGTTGAACTCGCGAAGAACCTTAAACCAAAATGATTAGTCCTTTTGGTCTTTTCCAAGTTAGTTATCCTCTAAAACGCCAACATAACACTCGGCTAATAATGTTTCCTCCTCCGACATCCAACGACTGTGAGCCCGTGTCCGTCCCTCGGTTGTGGTTGTTTTTTTCCATTTCTTTGTGTCTTTTCTTCGCTGGTTTCTTATGGTTGCGGTAGTGGTGGTTGTTGTTGTGTTTGTTGTGGTGGATTTTGTTGAAAATGTTGAAATTGGTTGTTAAGTAGTTGTTATTGCTGAAAGTGAAAATATTGTTCGGTTGTGTACGCCGGTGGTAAAGTGTATCGGATACCAAACGAAGGAAAATTGGGTTGTTGTGAAGAAGATATCGAGTTTGCGGATGAAGGTGTAGGATGGTTTCGCGAAGATGATTGTTATGACATCCCGAGAAGGTTAATGAAAAACAAATCATTTGGATGTTGATATATTTTTTTGTTATACTTTGTGTGTTAAAAAAGAAAATGGAAATGGAAGTAAAGATTAAGTGTGTAAAAATAGTTGTGTACGTAGGTTTATATAATGTGGTTTTACGTGGTTGTGTATTTTTTTTCTATTTTTTTAATAGCAAACTACCCGTTTGAAATGTAATGGGCAAAATTTCCTTTTAGGTTTTCTCTTTTTCACGAGGTGCCATTGAATTGGTTTGAGAAATGGCGCGAGAAGGGTGGAGGAGGTCGGTGTGGCAGCACCATACTAGTGTTATGATTTTACCTTTCACGTGAGAATGGCGTGGCTCGTACGTCACCATATCTATCTCTCTTATGTTCTTATTTCTTAGTAAATAAATTGATTAATATATTTTAAAATACCAAATAAATGAAAAACAGTTATTATATAAACTCTAATATTTAAATTATATGAAAAGAGTAGTTAAAACAACAAAAAAAAGTAGGTATTTGATGATGTGTTGTTTGAGTGCTTGCTTTTTGGAAGTTTATACAACTTTGTTTACTAGGTTGTTGTTGTTTCCCGTTCACAATCGTTTAAAACAGTTTAAATATATAAAATAAGTTAATAGTGAACTATGACTGAAATTAACATAAGTAAAACACACAAAGTAATTTTCAACATCATATTCTTATTAGAAATAAATCAACAAAGAATACGTTACCCAAGTACTTGCGAAATAGTACTGGGATTGAAATAACAAAGTTGGGTGACTCTCTCTAAGCTCAAAGCTAAGTCCGAGCACAACTCTTAGAGCTCACCGAGCTATCTCATGAACTAAGTTGTGTTTGGAGGAGTGAAAAGATGGCTTGCGTGTGTGTTTTTACAATTCACAAGCTTAACCTTTTCACTCCATCTCTTATGCTATTTATACATGTATGAGTTTTAACTCTTTCATAAGTGACAATGACACATCATACGAAGACAAAATATTGATGTATTTTGTCTCTGCTTACAAAGACTATTCTAGGTAAGAGATAAGACTACTTTCCTAAGTTCGGTGATGACACCGAGCCCGATCTTTGCCATTCGTGAAAGTTGACTTTGGTTGATAAGGACATTGTCTTATCTCGATTCAAACTTATCCCGCCTTGTCCCGCTCTTTCTTCGCCTTTTCATCCTTCGCCTTCTACTTGGTTTGTCTTCGATGTAGCAAGCTGAGGGAGTCTGGGGATTCAGTGAGTTATTGTCATCACCACCGAATCCATCATCTTCTTCTTGACTCGCCTTCACCCTTTAAGTTCCGCCTTCGAGTGGAGAGACTTCTTCTTCCTCGTCATCGAGTATCCGAAGATGACTCACCGAGACTATGCACTCAATGACCGTTAGTGTTTAACGGACTAAACACTTGGGCTATTTTCTATTCAAATCCTAGATTAAGGGTTTGGGTATTTATCGAACCCAATGCCTCCCTATTCGGATATACAAATAGCCTAAGTGGTTGATCAGTGTAAGTGAGCAAATGGCTTCTTCTTACACTGAATGTACTAATGACTACAATAAGGAACACTGAGTAAATTAACAAAACATACATCTTTTATTGATCAGATTACATAGTTCCTATCACTAGTACAAAATATAAAACAAAATGATGTCAGTCCAGATGGATTCCCAGTGCTTCAAGCTTGAACTTTTTGGTGATGAGTGTTTCCCTGTCAGGATGGTCTCTTATCTTTGCGTTTAAGTCGGTCGTAACCCGATATTCTCGTGAGTCCGAATTTGAGAGGCCATCGAATATAGTCGATCATTGTAGCCACTCCACCGATCAATATCACTCCACCTTTGGAATGTTGGGTTTCCATAGACATCAATGAAAAATAGCCCTCTTCGTGCTTTTCAATCACAAGACAATTCACAAACTTCACTCCTTCAGGAAGCTCCCTATTACACTCCAGTCCGGCACTTTAATCTCGTGTTGGAACTTAACTCTTCCTTTTTCCGGTGGATGATTGTGGTTGAGATCCTTGAGGTGCGATTAAATGAAATGAATTCCCAAATAAATGGACAATCCTTAGTCTTTCATATCTTTTACTGAGCATTTTCATCAGGTCCTTAACCACCGCATTCTTCTCCTTTTCAATAATTGGACCAAGCTCATCGAGTTCAGTGATCCCAAAGTCATTGAATCTGAGAAATCATGAACCTCGAAGTGTCTTTTATCAACCCCTCTGTAAACGTTCATGGCCAGTGGTTTGGTATTGGGGATGATTCTGACATATGTGATCCTTTCAGGAAGCCTTCTTGTCATTGTCCGATTGTAATGCTCAATTCGCTTTGCTGATGGCTTCAGCTTTCTTCTTCTTTTCTTCCAACTGCTTTTCTCATTTCACCATCCGAGCGACTGAGCTTCCTTGAACTTTTGTCCCGCTCGACCTTTTGGAGTTTCTTAGGATCAATTCCCATGTTCTCGCCTTCTTCACGACTACCTTTGCGTTGCTTCTATTCTTCTTATCTTTTTCAGCTTGTTTCAATCTTTGTTCTTCTTTAGCAAGATATTTACTTAGCTGTTGAGGTGTGAGAAGGTATTCAGTGTGGCCAATTTTGTAGGGAATCTTCTCAGGCTCAGGAGTTGTCATTTTGCCTTTTCCTTTGTCCTGGCCTGAGGAAGATGAAGTTACTATCAGGGGTGGTGGTGTTGTTGTTATTGGTGTGATTCCTGTCAGTGTTGTTGTTGATGTTGTTGGTGGGATTGATGAGATAGGTGTTGCTGAGACTGGTGGTGATGATGAGATTTGAGCCACTGATGTTGATGGTGTTGGCTCCCCTCGGTGTGAGAAGGAGGTTTTCAACAATATTCTCCCCTCAACTGCTGCTGGAGCTTCGGTGAGGGCAAGAGTTGGAGTTGGCCGAGGGGACTGAGCCGCTTGACCCTTGAAGGCCCGATAAATTTCGAGATCATAGCCTTAATGCACGATGTGTCGGTTTGAATACCAAAGACCTTTGCTTCTAAATTAGCCCGAGAAACTTCCAGAGCGGTCATTCGGGCCCAAGATTCCAGGCCAGAGATGAGAATGCTTGAGTCAAAGTAGCCACCTGCGTATTCAAAGAGTCCAATGTAGCTTGAAGAGATTGGACTGAGGATGGAAGACCCTGAACATTTGCAGTCTTGAGCATATCGAGCAGTTCAGCGAGGCTTGAGGATTTTTTCAAGTACGCCTCAGTCGCCTCTAGCACTTTAGAGTTGAGTGCTGGGTCTTCTTTGAAAAATTCCTTGATTTCATCTATCTTTGTACCTACACCTTGAAGATTCCTGAGGAATTTAGCCATGTTGTCATCCAGTCGGTGAAGGTTGTCATACATCAGATCCCTGTGCTTATGAACATTTTCATCAAAGCCATGTACCTCAGCCTTTAGATCAGCATAACTCGCAGCAGCCTCGGTGTGTTGTTCCCACGTGTTTCAAAGGACCCCGAGTATAATCTTCTTGAAGCTTTGGTGATCCATCGAACAAGCCGCCTTCGATAAGTGGGAGAACATTATCAAATCTTTCAATTCATCGGAGGAGGAGGAGTCATCATTTGCATCTTGGAATGGTGATTCAAGATGCTCTGTGGATCAGCCGAGGCTCTTGTTCACTTGGACCTCGGCCCATTTCTTCTCCATCGATAAAATTTCATCATCGGTTTAAGAAGCTCATCTTCGAGAAAGAGTATGCCAAGAACATCGCAATGCTAGCCGGGGGTTGATGATGGGTTCCATATCGTGGTGGTATGTTTCCTCTCGAGTCTTTGTCCCCGTTGACCCCTGGACACCGGTGGGCGTTTCCAGTGCCTTCGTTGGAGTCGATTGGTTGTGGGTTCCGTATCGGCGGTTGTTCCTTTCCTCCGAGTCTTTGTCCCCAGTGACCCCTAAGACACCGGTGGGCGTTTCCCAATGCCTTTAGCGAGTCGGTGATAGTTGTATCCCTATCGGTGGGTTGTTTGATTCCTCCGAGTCTTTGGGATCGATCGGTGTGCCCTCGGACAAAGGCCGTGATTTGCTAATGTCATCCTTGGGCGTTGTGGAAGGCGCCCCTACCAGTGGGTTGTATGTTTCCTCCGGATCTTGGGAGTAGTGGTTGTGACCAAGGTACCGACCGTGATGTATCGGTGTCCTTCGTTGTCACGGGGTGGATGTTGCCCGGTCATCGGTGGGTGTCTTTTAGTCTCGGACCTTTTGTGCCTTTTAGGTCAGGTTCTCAAGCCTCGTGGCCCCGAGACTTGGGTTTAGTCTTAGTCCCATTTGAGATTTTCCTTTCTTTTTTAGGAGCGGGGTTTGGAGACACCGATCCCTCCCAGTTGTTTACAAGAACTATATGGGCCGTCAATTCTATAGGAGTGACAAGGGATGGGTCTTTTGAAAATTTGATTGGCTCGGGATGCCCGGTAAAGCACCAAATTTTTCTTCCCGAGGATAATTTGAACCCAAGAACACTTGCAAAGCGCAAGAGACAAACCTAGGATACGAAACGTATTTCGTCCTAGTTTTGCTCAGTAGCTTGGTTACGAGATCACCGTAAATGATCTCCCTATGTCGACAAAGTGACCCCATTCATTAAGCGGTATGCCATCATCAACCGAATAGAGTTAACTTGTTAAGTGGATGAGTGGTTCCGCCGAGGACCCGAATCACAAAAGTGAATAGGATCCTCCAAGCCACGGGAATGAGCTTTTGGTGATCGGGTTTTGTCCAAAACGTTGGATCTAAAGCGATTTGTTTTAACCCATCCTTCACTGTGGAAGGTTCGGGATGGGCGACATAAACTCCTTTGTTATAATCCAACCCTGTTGAATTGTTGTTGCCCCGTGAAGACCGAATCGATGAGATATTCCACGAGAGGTCCGAGGTTGTTCTCATCGATGGGGGTGTCGGGTCATAGGCTTTGCTATTGCCCAAAACTCCCCGAGGAGATTTTGGTAAACAATGGAGGACAATTAACAAAGGCCGCTTTCGATGGGCAATTAAACAAATATTTCATAATGTCTTTGTAGGTCGACAGCTTGTGGTATTCAAAGTTGCCTATTACATTATTAGTTTTAAATTCAACATTTGTAAGATCCCCTACCCACTGAGAAGCAAACTGGAGAGATTGTGTTCTAGCCATTTCCATTAAATATTTTTAGGGTTTTTGAAAATATTTTGACTAGAATAATCAAAGTTTTTTTTGATCTCTCAAGTTTGTGATGAAAAACTGTGGAAAACTAGAAGGGGGGGGGGGTTGAATAGTTTTACCAATTTAAAACTCCCATTTAAATATTTAGATCGACTTATGCCAATCTATTTGGTTGTTTATGTTGGACGTTGATAGATAGATATATAAACGTGTAATGAAAGATAAAGAGTAAGAAGCACATCACCACGACACAAGTATTTATAGTGGTTCGGCTACAAGGACACCTTCCTTGCCTACTCCACCCTCGAGTCACCTACTCGAGAGTTCGTAGCACTACACCAACTCCTTATGGCGGAGAAGCCTTCACAACGCCGCTTAACCTTTTTCCGTACAAAGCTAAATACCGAGTTCTTTCACACCAAGGCGAACCACACCTAACACAACGTCGCCTACCCTTTATACGGTGCTAGGCTAACCACCGAGTTCTTTCACACCAAGGAGAACTAATCCTATCACAACGTCGCCTACCCTTTATTAGGTACTAGGCTAAGCACCTAGTTCCATTACTATGGAGGAACTACTATCCTTCACAACACAACACCTAATATCAAGGAGATCAACTCCTTGTTACATCATCATCAAGGATATCACCATCCTTGGAAATGAATAAATACTTATCTGTATAACTATGCACCTCATCGATTATACGACCTAGGCATTCTTCCCAAATGCGACTTGATTTGATTCTTCGGCATCTTTCACTAATGCCTTTGACACAATGCTTGGCACCCTTCACTAATGCCTTCGTCTTGACACCTTTAGCATTCTTCACTAATGCTTTGACACGGATGATGAGCACCTTTCACTAATGCTTTCATCTTGACACTTTCGGCATTCTTCACTAATGCCTTCAACCCAACATCTATGGAGAAAGGAAGAACTATCAACAAGAGAACCTTAGTTGTCTTGATGATGACAAAGCTGGCAACTCATGGACTTGAGTTTGCACGTCTTCAAGTGGTGATCTCTCCTTTAAGAGGAACCTAGAAGATCACACAAAACAAAAGACAAACTACATAGATCACTTGGATCCGAGGTTAGAGGGTTAGAATACTTGGGGAAGTATGTGTGTAAAGTGATGCATAGAAAGGAAGAAATGGCTCTCATTTATAGAGAAAATTTCATCTGTTCCTCGATCCCACGGATCCTTCCACTGGGATCCGGCTAGCACAAAGCTAGGGATCCGTGGAACGCCTCTTGCCCATGGGTAATTTTGGTTATGGGTCATGGGTCATGGGTTTTGGGTTGATCCATGGTTTTCTTTCTAGATACAATGAACTTGGTTAAGTGGTATATATAAAACCATGGGTTATGAGTCAATACCATTTGCTAGTTTTACCCATTTAGTATATACTTGTTTTACCCATTTAGTATATACTTGTTTTACCCATTTTAATATACTTAGTTTAAGTATGTGCTAACCCAATATGTAAACATTAGTTGTTGTACATATATATCTAAATCATAAAATCACTTAAGCTTGTTTTAGTGTTTTATGTGAAAACGTAATTGTGTTAGGAAACTATTAACTCAAACTATTTACGCACTCTATTTGTTTCGTTAAATGATTTTACGTTTGTTATCGACAAAACATTAGAAGATCGTAAAATATAAATAAACGCTTTTACGGCTTATTTGTATTAACAATCTCCCTTTTGTTGATGACAAAACATAAAATTATTTTAAGGAAAAGCTAAAATTGTAAAAGCTTGAATTTGTAGTTTTTACTTTCTTCTCCCCTTTTGTCGAAACAAAAGAGCCTTGAAAGAAAGCAACACATTGTTTTTAAGAAAACATGTGAAAGAAATAAAAGAGGTACAGAGCAAGTAACGGGAAAGGATCTCGTCTTTACTCCCCCTTGACGAGTCCATCCCTAGGTAAGGGCGTCAAGAAAGTAATACTAATCTAGTTTGTTTGCAACTAAGTTTGCAAAAGATTTCGTCTAAGTGACGAGTGTGCTCCCCCTTGATGATTGCAATTTTGCAAAGGGATGTAATCCTAATATTGCAAGTAATTTGCAATGTATTGTTTTGACACAAAGCTCCCCCTAGCTTTAGGGTGTCAAAAGGCTTCAAGTGTAGATTGAATAACTACAAAACAAAGGTTAGAAAACAAGTATAATGCACAATTTCCTGCATATGTGATCCAAGTTAGTAGAAAAATAGTTTTCTGTCTCACGGATCTCACGGTTCCCTCCTAGTAGGGATCCGTCTAGGCAATTTGAGGGATCCGTATAGTGATGATTAAATTCAAGAATGGTGATGTAACAAGTAATGTTAACATCAAAATGAGATATGTATTCAACCAACAAACATATACTCAATGCAATATGGCAAGTAAACTATCATTCAATAAAACATAAGAGATGATCAACAAATCTCTAAAACTAAGAGAATGATTTAGCCATATTCTACTAATACTAATAAGTGACCAAAGCTTAAGAAGCAACAAAGTGCTTGAGTCTAGGGATGAGTAGACTTGTTGATTTGGTCCAATCTTTCAAGAAGATAATTAAACATGAAATGCAACTCATTTCGTACTTCTTGAACAAGTCCTTGGGTGATTAGACAATTAGAGCAATTATTGTCTTGATTAGGAACAGGATGTTTTGAGGAGGTTCTACAAATGATGGTGGAAGTACATTGAGTAATTTAGGATGAGGTTCTACTAGGAATGAGAGTGGTGGTAATGGAAATTCCTCCATATGATCAAGTCCTTGGTGGTTCCTTTTTTCCAACGATGGACTAGTTGGTGATGTAGGTGGTTCCTATTTTAACGAGAAGGTTGGTGAATGAGAAGTTCTCGGTGGTGAATGCTCTAATGAATAGAGAGAGGATCGGTAAAGGAGTGTAGTCCATGCTCTAGGAATGAAGGTTTAGACGTTTTGCTAGAACTAGGTACATTTGGTTTAGAGCTCGATGATCCCTTTTCTAACCTAAGAGGTTTAATGCTAATATTGTGGTTCTCTTGGCAATTGTTGATTGGGTTTGTTTATGTGAGATTCTAGCACTATTATCTCTTACGGATGATGATTCGGTGGATGGGAAGTCCTACCATTTGTGGGTTTAACCGGAGATGATTCGGTTGAGGAAATTTCGTGTACAACACGAGCAAGTTTCGTGGGTGGTTCTTGGTTGGATGAGTTAGCACTAGGAGCTTTCCTCATGATGAAATGGCTAAGGAAAAGGTTTCTAAATGCTGAGAATTATGTTGTGTTTGATGACTAAGGGATTCTAGGAAGATGACTTATAAAGGGAAGGATTTAGCAAGTGCATTCAAGACTTAAGTCTCTAATATCATTTGGAATGTGATGATTAGCATGCACAAGGTTGAAGTTCAGAGTTTCACTGATCTAGGAACTCATTTAAGATGAGATGGAGTGTTTGAGGTAGGAAGATGAGTTGAAATGATTGTTTTAGCAATGTTAGACATAAAATGTCATCCGGATCCCACGGTTCCTTCCTCAGAGGGATCCGTCTAGGCTAATCCTAGGGATCTGGCTTTCAGCAGTTATGAAAGAGTGGACATGATGTTTCTAAGATCTAAGACCTATATCATCTTAAGTGTTTCAGTCCTCCTAAGTGTTTTAAATGAAGGGGTGCTTGAGTACTTGAAGGCAATGAATGATGTAGCTAATGATTGTTATTTATGGAAGGATTTGGAACTTTCAAGAGTACCAATGGATGAGAAAGGATGACACTAAAGATTTAGAGTGTCAATTGAGGCTAAATGATCCTAGAGATCAGGTTGTGTCTTAGGATAGTGTTTTGGAAAATATCCTAGAGGCTTTGAGATGGGAAAACTAGAATTGATCAACTTTGATCAATTTTGAGGTGAGATGATTTATGATCAATTTTGCCATAATCGAAAGATTTCTAAAGCTAGATGTGAGGATCATGTGAGAATGATGAGTGATCATAGAGCGGAAGAGTAATGGATTAAAGTGAACATGATAGATCTACAAGCGTCTTATAGTGTGATCTAGGTGAGTTGAGTAGGAAAGGATCTACTTAACTTGATAAGGACTTAATTTGCCTTAAGACACTATGTTTAGCTTAGTGTGAGGTATTCTAAGGACATGATTGAAATACAATGATTGCAATTGCATTTTCTGTTTGCCGAATCCCACGGTTCCCTAAGAGTAGGGATCCGTCAAGCACAAATTTTGGGATCCGTCTATCTGCTAAGCAGAACCTTTACAAAAGGTATGCAATGAATTTGACAATGCATCATATTTCAAGTTTAAGAGGTTCTAACACTAATATATCAAATGAGATCGAGCTCACAAATAACAAAGAGGTTTATCAAACTTAACAAGCACTATTCAAGAAACTCAAAAACCTATTTACGATCTAGATTAGTAAATCATTTTTATTAACAATGGCGTGCAGAGTAGATGATGGTGTTCAAGACAATAGGGTTGTTTTGGCCAACGGAAGCAATGAACTATGTAGAGTCATTACGGATGGTGATTAGCATACAATGAACTTCGTCCATGAAGTCATGTAGCTCTTCTCGATCAAAGCAAGATAATCGCTTGATGAGGCAAGTGGTTGTGATTAACTAAAAGAAAATTTTATTTTACAACTTGTTTGATTAGTAATCCTAAGACACTGCAAAGTATTTCCATTGTAAACTTACTTTAGGAAAACATAGGAGTCTAAATTTCCCAAGTGAGAGAATGAATATGAGATCACTTAGCGGTGCTCAATTACGGCTAAACACGACCATTTTTACGGGTGATTCCACATACCCAACTTCTATCAAGGAAGCAATTAAACCGTTAGGTCAAATTGAGTTTCTAGTGCAATAAGCTCTCCAAGATTCATTCTCAAGTTAGGAAAATTTATATTCCTACAATGGCCTATCAAGAGTAACAATGATGATACTTTGCTTCGCTTTAATATTATACTTGAGACAAATAAGGTGTGAAGGCGTCATGTTAAAAATAAGTTTAAAAGTTGTCCATATGGTAAACAACAAAAAATGGTTGGATGAGCTAGTTCAACATATGTTGTTGGAAAGTTTTGAGTTTGGACTTTCGGATATGAACAATTATATTTGCGTTGCAAAATAATTTACTTGAGTATATCGGATGAAATAATCAAGTTGTCAATCCTACTACGAAGCTTGGAGAGCGATCATGAAAAGGAAAATGGGAGAGTACATCATCAACACAAGAGCCGTTCAAAAAAAAAACATCATCAACACAAGTGTAGGTTATGATCCGATGTACATTCTTGTTGTTTTTAGAAAATGATACAAGAACAAAGGAAATCATATAAGCACATATGACAAACTCAATCAAAAATCCATTTAGTGTGTTATATGTTTTAAACATTTTTCAACCTATATGACTTATCTAAATATCTAAACTAACATTTTCGACACAACTAGATGTTATCCCAAACACTCCTTCAAATAGCACATTGATTAGTAGAATATTACTAAATCGACAAACAAGAGAATGAATAGCAAGGTAAGGAAACCACATATGCTATTCAATCAAACAAGCACAAAAGCTATTTGAGATAAGCAAATAATCAAGTAATGCAACGAAGACAATTTATCATTTAGTATAGCATATGAAAGTTCTTTTCATTGCTTTGTGTTAAATATATACATGTATACCAAGCTTGATTAGCTTCTTTTATATTTATAAATATGATCAAAACCTTAATTTCAATAGAGGATACATTGTTATTCAAAAGCGAAAACATCCGTCTCCAATTAGATCAAAAGTTTGTGCAAAAGTTATGACCGAAAAATGACTTTCTATTATAAATCAATGATTCTGTAAATTATTGTTTTGAATTAGTTTATGAAATCATTTTTAAATGAAAGTAGACTCAAATACCTTTAAAACGATAGGTGGCACGACTTCTAACGACTTACGGTTAAAACGTTATGAATTTTTGAAATTCGAGAAAAATCGCGTCTTCTCAGTACCACGGATCCCACGGATCCCTTGCTCGAGGATCCGTCCAGTAACTGAGGATCCGCGGATCGACTGAAATTAAAAAATGTATGTTTTGACCCGACGAAAAGGTTTAGTCTTTGTAGACTTTTAGTGAAGTTATATTACCCATTTTACCTTTATTCAAGCTTGATTAACAAGATATCTAACAACAAAACTTCAAAGAAAAAATCACTAAAACACTTTTCATATTATGCTTATTATAAGATAGAAGCATATATCACCATTTTGTCCACAAGCAATTTAGCACGCTTTTGAAAAAAAAATGTAACTAAGAAAACATACCTTTGCTATATCCCTTTTTATGGTTTTAGAAACCATAGACGCGAAATACTTCATGATCTTCTAAGATACCCAAATCCTTTGCTATATTCCCTTTTATGGTTTTAGAAACCATAGACGCCGAAATACTTCATGATCTTCTAAGATACCCAAATCCTAGTATGAAGACTTCTCAAAGGAAAATGTTAGAATGATCTATCACTATCCAACATATGATGATTTCTAAAAACATGACTTTTTGTTTTAAGAAATTCCCTTCTTTGTAGTTTTCAAACATACACGGATCGTATCAAGTTTTTAAAGTACAATATACAAAAAAAAACTTGGTACCGAAGCTCTGATGCCAATTGTGGAAAACTAGAGGGGGGTTGAATAGTTTTACCAATTTAACAATCTCCCCCTTTTAAATATTTAGATCGACTTATGCCAATCTATTTGGTTGTTTATGTTGGACGTTGATAGATAGATATATAAACGTGTAATGAAAGATAAAGAGTAAGAAGCACATCACCACGACACAAGTATTTATAGTGGTTCGGCTACAAGGACACCTTCCTTGCCCTACTCCACTCCCCGAGTCACCTACTCGAGAGTTCGTAAGCACTACACCAACTCCTTATGGCGGAGAAGCCTTCACAACGTCGCTTAACCTTTTTCCGGTACAAAGCTAAATACCGAGTTCTTTCACACCAAGGCGAACCACACCTAACACAACGTCGCTTACCCTTTATACGGTGCTAGGCTAACCACCGAGTTCTTTCACACCAAGGAGAACTAATCCTATCACAACGTCGCCTACCCTTTATTAGGTACTAGGCTAAGCACCTAGTTCCATTACTATGGAGGAACTACTACCCTTCACAACACAACACCTAATATCAAGGAGATCAAATCCTTGTTACACCATCATTAAGGTTATCACCATCCTTGGAAATGAATAAATACTTATGTGTATAACGATGCACCTCATCGATTATACGATCTAGGCATTCTTCCCAAATGCGACTTGATTTGATTCTTCGGCATCTTTCACTAATGCCTTTGACACAACGCTTGGCACCCTTCACTAATGCCTTCGTCTTGACACCTTTAGCATTCTTCACTAATGCTTTGAAACGGATGATGAGCACCTTTCACTAATGCTTTCATCTTGACACTTTTGGCATTCTTCACTAATGCCTTCAACCCAACATCTATGGGGAAAGGAAGAACTATCAACAAGAGAACCTTAGTTGTCTTGATGACGACGAAGGTTGGCAACTCATGGACTTGAGTTTGCGTCTTCAAGAAGTGGTGATCTCTCCTTTAAGAGGAACCTAGAAGATCACACAAAACAAAAGACAAACTACATAGATCACTTGGATCCGAGGTTAGAGGGTTAGAATACTTGGGTGAAGTATGTGTGTAAAGTGATGCATAGAAAGGAAGAAATGGCTCTCATTTATAGAGAAAATTTCATCTTCCTCGGATCCCACGGATCCTTCCACTGGGATCCGGCTAGCACAAAGCTAGGATCCGTGGAACGCCTCTCTTGCCCATGGGTAATTTTGGTTATGGGTCATGGGTTATGGGTTGATCCATGGTTTTCTTTCTAGATACAATGAACTTGGTTAAGTGGTATATATAAAACCATGAGTTATGGGTCAATACCATTTGCTAGTTTTTACCCATTTAGTATATACTTGTTTTTACCAATTTAGTATATACATGTTTTTACCCATTTTAATATACTTAGTTTAAGTATGTGCTAACCCAATATGTAAACATTAGTTGTTGTACATATATATCTAAATCATAAAATCACTTAAGCTTGTTTTAGTGTTTTATGTGAAAACGTAAGTGTGTTAGGAAACTATTAACTCAAACTATTTACGTACTTTATTTGTTTCGTTAAAATGATTTTACGTTTGTTATCGACAAAACATTAGAAGATCGTAAAATATAAATAAACGTTTTTACGGCTTATTTGTATTAACAAAAACTTTTGTAAATGTTTACAAGAAGGTTTTTCAAAAGAGGTTTGAAGAGTTTTTGAGCACACAAATATTTCTGAGTTTTAGAAATGATTTTGACAGAGTTTTGTTGAAGAAAATAATTTGTGTGTGTTTGTTTGTTTTGGAAGAGGGTATTTATAGAGTGGTGAGAAGGGTGATTTGTGCATAAATGGGAATATTAAAAGTCGGTTTTGAAAACGTTTGAATTTCCACATTTAATGCTACCACCCATTACCCGCAAGAAATCCCATTTTCAAGGAATAGATTGCGATTACACGATAAAAGTGCACTTTTGCGAGATAAAATATCAATTTGATATTTTTGTGAGAGGCATTAAATGCCAAGTGGGATGACAGAAGACAAAGAGACATATATTCCTATATTAAATTGGCATTGTTACCAACCTAGGACATTTAAGTAACTCGATACTTGGATCATTTAGTTACTCATTCAATGCTCTTTGTCAAATGTCAGGACCCCGAATGAGTCTTACTCATTCAAAGGAGAGGTTTGTTTTGATGTGCGGGGAGGACGAACCATTTCGAGAGAACTTCATCGAGATTGGTTTTCGATACCGACTTTCAATGTCAAGCATTCCCAATTCAAATTTCGGTCTCTCAAGGTAGGTTCATCCAAGGGTTTGGTGAAGATATCGACCATTGATATTCATTAGGGATGAAATGAAGTTCAATGTCTCCTTCATTATGTGATCCCGATGAAGTGATATCGATATCAATGTGTTTGGTTCTTTGGTGGAGGACAGGGTTGTTGGAGATTGCAATAGCATCGGTGTTATCACAAAAGATGGGCACCATTTTGTAATGGATGTTATAGTCATTTGAGTTGACTTTTCATCCATAATACATTGGCACAACATCCTGCTGACTACATATTCGCCTTCAATGAGGACATAACCACCGATTGTTGCTTTTAGCACTCCAACAAACCGCTTTTCCTCCAAGAAATTGACAGACCTTGAGGTACTTTTTCTATCCATGTTGCGACCAAGATAATCGTAATCGAGTAACCTCGAGATCAAACCACGAGCATTTTGGATAATAGAGTCCAAGGTTTGGGGTTCCTTCGTGCACCGAGTATTCTTTTGGTCGCGGTGAGATGAGATTGTTTAAGATTGGACCGATATCTTGCTATTAGACAAACCGAGAATGGATGTCCGGTCTAGAAGCGATTAGATACATCGGTGAGCCTACAATCCCTCGAAATGAGTTTGATTGATCGATTTGCCGGTGAGATCGTGTCCAAGGTTGTTAGGTGGGACCATTGGAGTCTTCATCGAGGCACATCGATATCTCATATTTCTTCAAGAGATTTCGTGTATTTCTCTTGACCGATAGATATTCCTTTATCGGTTGTTGATTTGTAGTCCAAGAAAGTATGTGAGTTCCCCATCATGCTCATTTCAAACTTCTTTGTCATCGCTTTTCAAACTGCTTGCAAAGTGTGTAGTTTGTTGAGCCAAAGATGATGTCATCAACATACACTGGACTAGTATCACATCCTATTGAGTTCTATAGACAAACAATTGTGTTGTCTATCTTTCCTCCGACAAACTTGTTTTGTATCGTGAAGGTCGAGAGAGTTTCATACCATGCCCTTGGAGCTTGTTTAAGTCCATAAAGGGCTTTGTCAAGCTTGCGCACATAGTTAGGGAATTCACTACTCTCATAGCCCGGGGTTCTTGAACATACACATCTTTCTTGAGATCACCATTTAAGAATGCACTTTTAACATCCATTTGGTAGACCACGAAGTTCATGTATGTTGCATATGCAAGGAAGATCCCGATGGCTTCCATTCTTGCAACAGAGCAAATGTCTCATCATAGTCAATGCCTTCTTGTTGATCGTAACATTTGGCTACAAGTCCGCTTTGTTTTTAATGACAAGATGCCGTTTTCATCGCTTTGTTTCGAAACCCACTTCATTCCTATGACTACTACATCCCGAGGACATTTGATCAAGGTCATGACCTTGTTTTTATCAAACTATTGCGCTTCTTCTTGCATATCCCGAACCCGACTTGGGTGTTTTAGAGCCTCGGTGACACTTTTGGGTTCTATATCCAGAGGTAATCGATATAGACATTCATTGGTTGAGGTCAGAAGAATTAGCGACCATGCTTCTAGTGAGCATGCCCTCGCTGGGTTCACCAATGATGTTTACAAGCTCAATGTCCCGAGATCTTGTCCACTTACTTTGTGGTCTCGGATCCGAGCTTGAAGATATCACCGGGAGTTCGGATGTGAGTTCGTGTTGAGGTTCATGAGTTACTGTGTTCCTCGATCATTCGATCGGTGTTTCCTATCCCAAATAGGACCCATCGCTTAACAATGAACTCACCGATGGTTGGTTGGGGTAGGTTGTGAGGTAAGACATAATATCGAGGAGGATATCTTGATGAGTTATCAATTACTATTTCCTCCATCGAGGTGTTGGTGAACCCGATGCTTCAAAGACTTTCATCAAAGGTGACATGAAAGGTTTCATCAACTTGTTGTCTCCTTGTGTTAAAAACCACAAGGCTTTGGAGATCGAGAGTAGCCTAAGAAGTATCCATCATCAACTTTGCATCAAACTTGCCTAGATGATCCTTGTGGTTATGAATGAACACAGGACATCCAAACCCATGAAAATAGCCGATGTCGTGAAGTCTACCTTTGAAGATCTCATATGGGGTTTTATTATGTCTTTTGACAATGATTGACCTGTTTTGAGTGTAACAGTGCTTTGATCGCTTCACCCGTAAATGCTTTGAGAGGGCGAGCCATTTAACATGGTTCTAGCAATTTCAATGAGAGTTATGTTTTCCTTTCAAGAACCCCATTTTGTTCGGGGTATATGGAGATGAGAAATTTTGAGAAATTCCTTTTCATCACGTAAACTCTCAAGCTCTTGATTTACGAACTCGACCATTGTCGATTCGATTTATTTAACAATAATGTCATTCGGTTTTCAATCTTCCCGATGAATGACATTATTGTATCATTGTCGACTCTTTTGGAAAGAAAGTATACCCAAGTGTATCTTGAGAACTCATCAACAATGACAAGTGTATACTTCTCATGTCGAATTGATCCGGGACCGATGTGTCCAAAGAGATCCATGTGCGGGAGGTGAAGGAAGCTTTGATGGAGAAATTTTGTTTGGTTTTGAATGATGCTCGTGGTGTTTACCTTTTTCACAGGCGAGCATGGTTTGTCTTTGCAAAACCGGTGATGGTAAGCCAAGGACCTTGTTTTGTTTTGCCAAGTTGTTGAGATTTTGAAGTTTAAGTGTGAGAGTCTCTTATGCCACGCCCAATTGATAGTTTCGGTGGCTTTAGCAAAGAGACAAGTTCCATCTTGGGAGAGTGTTGACATGTCTAACACATAAACATCATCTCTCCTTGGAGCTATCAACACCACTTCCTTGTTGGCAATCAAGATGGTGCCTTGTTTGTCATTGAATTGCACAATGTACTTAGCATCACATAGTTGATGACAATCGATGAGATCGTATTTTAGACCATTGACATAAGCAATTCTAGAGAAAACTATTCCATTGCAGCCATCGAACCATAACCTTCAGCTGGGACATGATGAGTTATCACCAAACACTACTTTGGGTCTGGTTCCTCTATATACTTGTGCAGATACTCCTTTACACGGTCATGCTTCTTGAGCATCCACTATCTAGATGCCAAATAGGCTCTCGGCGTGTCTCTCGCACAAGTAGTAAACCGAATTAGTTTTTTTAGTTACCCACTTACTAGTGGGCTTGGGTCTCAAGGTCTCTTTGAATTTGGTAATTGACTCATGGTCAGTGGTTGAGTGCATTGTGCTACCACAGGTTTTGCATTTAGAGACTGAGGATGACTCAATGATTTTGGGTTGTTTTGTACCTCTCCTTGCATGAATGACATTTGTCATGTTGGGATGTCTCATGAGTGGATTACCGCATATATCACAAAGATGTGTTCATGAGATAATCATCCCGATGATGATCATTAAACCCACAGGGCACAAGGAAAAGGTTTTGCTCTATTCTTGGGAGTCGTTTTGGAGGATGAAGCATACCGATGACCAACTTTGGTATAGTTTGATTGATGACATACTTGTAGGTGGTCGGCCTCTGTGATCATCCTTTTGCGCATCATGCAAAAGGATTCTATAGCAGTTAGCGATGGTATGGCTGGTGTAATGACACACCACACTTTTGCTTGGGTTTGTTGGTGGATTTTGACTTTGATGAGCTAGATGAGGTGACTTAGTATCCTTGATTGAGTCGGGACCTTTTCGATGGATTCCATCTTTTCACCGCCTTCCTCGAGCTCGCTTAATTCTTCGAATTTGGTCGACTGGGGGAACAGAGGATGTTGAAGTCTCGGTGGGAGTAGACTCTTGTTGAGTTGGTTTAGTTGGTCTTTCGTGATGGTTCTACTAAGTCCGGACCTTTCTTTTGGTGAGTGAGGATTGAATTGTAGTGGAGTAAGCTCGGAGCTTGGTGCAAAGACCACAAGAGGTTTCGGTGGAAGCGGTGTTGAGATTACTGCTTCGACTCGAGATGTGTTCGATACTCACTGGGTACATCGGGAGTCCAAGCATGCTCTTTAGAGCTTGGCTTTCGTGCTCTAGAATCCTTCCGTAATCGAAATTTGGAATCTTACTCTCGGGATTAACCCGCTCAATCCAATCACCGGAATTTGAAGTTGTCGACATATTGGTAATCATACCACCGACACAAATGGTTTTGAACTTTGGTCTTTGTTGCGAGTCGTGAGATGATCTTCACCTATGACTCTCTTTTTGCTCTTGGGGCACCCACAAGATCAAAGACCACAGGATTCTTAGCAGATCCAACTATCAAGAATATCTTGTTCCTTTTAAGTTCATCTTGAAGAGCCTAATTTCTCTTGACTAGTTCGGTGTTTGAATTTGCAAAGTAATGACCTCAAGCTTGGCTTGTTTTAAAATAAGCAGTTCATCTCTACACTTGTTTAATTCAAAACTTAGCTTGTTGTATTTTGAAAAAGATTTAATCTTTGCTCTTCTACGAACTTAAGGTCAATATTAAGATAATTCATATAAGATCGCCAATCGAGTCATCATCTATAGAAAGTAAGATGTTTACCTTCTTCATAGTGATGTTGACCCATTCCGTTTCTCGCATGATTCTTTCCAACAGCCTAGCTTGTCCTCTTACGAGAGGGCCATCGATGCAATCGACATGTACCATTTCATCATCGATGACACCGGCTCTTCATCCCGATCGAAGGTCTCAAAGAACAAGGCCTTTGTTTTACCCCGCATGATTGAACATTTTTGTTATTTACGAGGGACCGCCTTGAGCAATGCAAGCTTAGCTTTGACTTTTATATTTTGCTTCAAAATCAACAGTTTTGTTTTGAAGGTTTTGATGATCTTGCTAGATTTTTGTTGAAATTTGCTAAAGCACGAGGACCGATTTGACCACGATGGTTTATAAGAGGTCCAAATTGTTTTTGAAAAATGTCTTTTGCAAATGACCTCTTTTGTGACACTTAAAGCATTCATGTCCTCATTTGCTTTGGCATTTGAAAACCTTTGTTTCTTTTATAAACCTTCGAGAGTTAGCAAGGAGTGCCCTTTCCGGAATTCGGTGTTCATGTCATTTAGGTACTCCTCACTTGATCTCTCATCGTGTTCATCATCGAATTTTCACGAAAATCTTGAACAACATTGTTAGAGTAGAAAGCGATTGATATTGGTGATGAGGTGGTGGTGGGGACTTCTTGACTTCCCGAGACTTCTTTAAGTCGGTATCGTCTGCATGATGAGGTTTTCCTCATAGATAAATTTCCATAAATTTCGTGAAGCTCAAGATTTTGGATATGATTAGCATTCCTAAGTCCCAAGAGAAATTCAACCACTTCTCGTGGAGATCATGACAAAACCAACATTGATTTCATGTTTGGACAACTTAACACCATCATTTGACAGCTCATTTAAAAGAGTTTTGTACCGTGTAACTTTGAGAGAGATTTTACGAGTCCTTAGTCCCAAGGTGTTATAATCAAGTTTCGTGTCCATTATCCTGCTTTCCTTGGTATAAGATGGTCCTTCATGACTATGAACTAGGTCATCCCAGGTTTGCTTAGTTGTACTACGACTTATAACGCACTCCATAATATCGTCGGAAGACAAGATATTATGATACTTTTGAGTCTTTGGTCCCGGTTGACCCTCTCCTTTCATCCTGGTCCACCGAGCTTGTGTTTGGGCAACCCTTCATCTTTGGGACAAATGGACCTTCATTTATACACTTGATATAATAAGGTTTCATCCCAATCAAATAGCAAAGTATTCGCTTTTTCCATTTGTTGAATTTGCCAACTTCAAGTCTAGAGGCAACAAATGAATAAGCTCCACCCTTTTATCGACTAGTTGGGGTACATCAATTTCACCATTTAGGATCATAATTTAAAACTTTTAGAGCGCCTAAAACGAGTTTTATAATTAGCCTTGCTCGATACCACTTGTTGTTCCCGCTCACAATCGTTTAAAACAGTTTAAATATATAAAACAAGTTAATAGTGAACTATGACCAAATTAACATAAGTAAAACACACAAAGTAATTTTCAACATCATATTCTTATTAGAAATAAATCAACAAAGAATCGTTACCCAAGTACTTGAATAGTACTTGGGATTGAAATGACAAAGTTGGGTGACTCTCTCTAAGCTCGAGGCTAAGTCCGAGCACAACTCTTAGAGCTCACCGAGCTATCTCGTGAACTAAGTTGTGTTTGGAGGAGTGAAAAGATGGTCATGCGTGTGTGTGTTTTACAATTCACAAGCTTAACCTTTTCACTCCATCTCTTATGCTATTTATACATGTATGAGTTTTAACTCTTTCTTAAGTGACAACCGACATCATACGTAAGACAAAATATCGATGTATTTTGTCTCATTCAAAGACTATTCTAGGTAAGAGATAAGACTACTTTTCTAAGTTCGATGATGGCACCGAGCCCGATCTTTGCCATTAAGGAAAGTCGACTTTGGTTGATAAGGACATTGTCTTATCCGATTCAAACTTATCCCGCCTTGTCCGCTCTTTCTTGATCTTTTCATCCTTGATCTTCTACTTCAGTTTGTCTTGATGTAAGCAATGGAGAGAGTCTTGGGGATTCATGAGTTATTGTCATCACCACCGAATCCATCATCTTATTCTTGACTCGATCTTCACCCTTTAAGTTCCGCCTTCTCGAAGGAGAGACTTCTTCTTCTCTGATCGAGTATCACGAAGATGACTCACCGAGACTATGCACTCAATGACTCGTTAGTGTTTAACGGACTAAACACTTGGGCTATTTTCTATTCAAATCCTAGATTAAGGGGTTTGGGTATTTACTAAACCCAACAGTTGTAGACCTTTTTAACTTTTAATAAATCAAAAGAACATAATTCTATACCGAAAAGATTGTATTTTTCATTTTACTGAATTCATCTTGGTTAGTGGCATCACTAGCTAGTTATAAAAAAATGCATGGAGATTTAATAATAAAATCTCACTCTTATTGCATCTATGTTTGACTAGCTCTTTGATGTCAAAAAGTTAACTTTATTGGTGCATACTTCAAATGGTGGGTTGTGGATGCAAGCCTAAAAGGGAAAATTCACGGTTCAAACGAGTTTAACTAGTAGAGGAAATGAAAAAAATGTTCGCAATTTTGTTTGGTGGTCTACATTGTAGTAAAAAAAAAGTTTTTTTCAATTTTAGTTTTGGCGAATGTTATATCATGCGATTACACTCAAATTTTGATAAGTGTCTCCAAAATATTTTTTTTTCTCGATCGAAGCGACATTTTATTCAACCATGATATCTTTTGCTTGAACGATGTGATGTTTGATAAATCACTTTTGTTTTGTGCAACCGTGGGTCTTAGTTTTCATCTAAAACAGAATTGATTTATCAAACATCACATCGGTCGAGCAAAAAACACCATATTCACACAAAATGTCACTGCGGTTGAGTAATAACACCTCACATGCCTTCAGGACACTTGTCAAATTTCAACTGAAGTCACAAGGTTTAGCGGTCAAGACAAAAAATAAAAAATAAAATAAAATTTGGACTACAATGTGAACTACCAAAACAAAAAGGTGGCCATTTTTATCATTCTCTCTAAATTTGACCACCCCGTTATCACTACGGCCACTTACCAAATAACAAACAGATGACCAAATTTGATTTTTTGTTTTAGTGTTTATGTTGATTTAATATGAAAACAAAATATATGTGATATTCCAAATCCATCATTAGTTATGTCTTAGCCATTTAGATAGTACATTTTTAATAATAAAGAGATCGAATAATTAATCCTGGATCCTTAAAAATTCTAACAGGATATGAAAGGTTTTTGAAGTACCTTGTGGGTCCCAATTCCTAACACTCGTAAAAAATCTCGTTAGCTGCAAGGGATTTTTCGTCTTTTCGACCTTTTTTGTCCAAACACCCCATTAACATTGTCCGTCCTTAAAGTTTCCAATAACTGCGTACTTAGCCAGAGAAACACAAAGAGCTTCTTTCGAATCGAATAAGACGGTGATTGAGGAAGACGGTGATTGAGGAAGACTATAAACAATCAGACAAATCCTAATATTGTGATTGAGGAAGACGGTGGTGCAACTATTTGTTGATTCATTTCATGACCTTACACACTTACCAACCACTTTCCACATGTCCAATGTTTGTCAAGAAACACATACATAGGTCAAATAAAAAACACATGCTTGGACATATTGCATATTTTGGCTTTAAACTTGGTTTGGTCGGTTAAACATCTATTGTGTATCACCCACGTGGATGATCGTCTTATACTTGTTTTCAACAACCTTAACTTAAGCTGTTATTTTCAAATTTTATCGACTACAGTATAAAGGTCTAACTAATTCAATGAGATTTACAAAATTCTATTTTGTTTTAAGCATATAGTCTCATTACAATTACACTTTTTCAGTGTCGTAACAATAAATTTGAACCGGACATACTGTGTTTTTCACGTACATCGACCCACTGCTATAACATTCATTCAATAACAAATTTAAGTCTTTATCAAACAAGTAAAAAACATTTATAAATGTACAAGTATAACTAAAATTATGACAAGCGAGCTCTGTTGGACCGAGTTTTGCCACAAAGTCATCTACAAATTGACAGACAGACAATCTGGGTAAGTACCGGTCACATGTGTTCTTGAAGAATATTTAAAGATGAGAATGCAACTACAACAAATTAGTCACTTGCTCACATTTTTTTCTTCACATTTTCTAAGTCGTGAACTTTTTTTTAACATATTCACACTTATGAGTGTGTAAAAATTATTCACACTTAAAAGTGTGAGAAGTTGTATTAAAATCATATTGTTTCTAAATTTTCACCGTTAAAAGTGTGAACTTTTTTATAAATCTTCACACATACAAGTGTGAAATTATTTGCTACACCCAATTGGTTCACACAAATTAAGTGTGAACTTTTCAACTCCAAACACTATAAAGTGTGAACACGTGCCTTAATAAATGTGAAAAATTAAGTATTTTGTTGTAGTGTGCCTTGTCTCGAAGACGTTTTGGATCATCTTGCCAGGGGACTGACGTGCAGCGTATTGTAACTGATCAAGCTCACTGGCCTTCAGCTTCCAACCTAGAGGTCCTAGATTCTCCTCGGTTTGATTAACAGACGTAACTCCTTTTATTGGAATAGTGCCTTTACATATGCACCAAATTATTCCAACTTGCCAATGCTAATTAAAACGACTCATAACAAATTGTTGCATATATTTCATCCAAAAGTCAACAAATTGGTACAAGTACATACATGGGGTATGGTTTTCCCCCTCTTTAGGCTATGTTTATTGGTATAGGTTGCCAAACTATTGAAAGGACAAAAAGAACAAAAAAAACACTATTATATTACTTGGCAACCTAATGATGCAACCTAATGAAGCAACCTAGATCACTTGGCAACCCAAGATTGCCAACCCACAATCTGCCTTTGTGGTTTTTTTCTTTCTTTTTTCTTTTGTAGTTTTTAATATTTAGTATAGATTGGTTGGGTTGTTGATAAATGATAGATTGGTTGTATGTATTGGTTGTGTAGGTGGAAAAAAGAGATAATAATATTTTATTAAGAGATTAGGTTGTGATGGGTTGTTGATAAAGATAGTCTTAGTGCTATTTGCTTTAATGAGATTACCAAGGGCTCCACCCGTGAAATTATTTTTCTCAACAACAAACTCCTATCAATCACAAGATACACTTGTGTTATAATATATATCATTAACTGATTTAATCAAACGCCTAATGGCAAACTATGACTCAAAGTCCTATTGAGATAAAGTTGGCATTTCTTTTTGTACACGTTTAGAAGATAAAATGGTCAGATACAAGGTTGGTTAGAACTCGTTTCTTTCAATTGTTCCATACATTGTACCAATAAGCCTAGTAATTCTTAAATTTATTAGTTTCCACAGTTACTTTGTATGTTTTGTATTAAGTAAATGGAGACTAATACACTTCTCCATCAGCATTAAGTGTAATGTTTTTGGGCGGGTAACCATGGTTTATGACCTTTTGACCAACTACTTCACGAGGTTTGTTCTCACCTTATCGAATGTCAACTGTGAAGTGACCATACAATTAATCCTCAACTAGAAGCTAATCGTAAGTAGCACCATTGACTTTCAGCTATCAGTAACCAATCCTAATTTTAACTTACGCGATTCTACATTGGTATATGCATCCTTAGAATTACTGATAACCCTGAATGATCAAAACAATATTAGTAATTAGACATTTCTGAGTTTATTAAGAGCAAGCTGAAACACCCATAATCTTTTTTTTTTAATATTATTATACACCGTATAGGCCTGCATTTACATAAAACTACATAAACTAAAATATGAACAAAACCAATTATGGAAAATATGTAAACTCTGAATTACATTTCATTAACTTTAAACATCATTTCTGAACAACATTTGTGAAAGCTAAGAGCGGAAGCGTTAAATACTGCGAGTGTGGGTGTTAACCAAAACACCCATGTTTTGACCATAAACAAATAACTTCTTCTAAACATACGACTTGGCATTAAAACTTGACTAATACAAATCTGACATTTAATCATATTAGTTTGAGGCATTAATAAGCTGAATAAGAAAAGAGCGTGGTTGAGATGCGTGTCACATATGAACACGAGCATTACCGTTCCCTATGATCACCTCCTTAATCTACAAGCCCCAACGTCTATATAATATAACTTACAAAATGGTAAATGAGCACGATAAGTCTTGGTTAGTTAGTGAGTAAACGGTAATGAAGACTAAATATAAGTTGTAATAAAACTGCAGTTGTATCTCTTACTACTTTTGAAACAAATGCTGAGCTATATAAAATCTGAGCCGATCACTGAGCTATACTGAAACTAAACTAATGGTACCGTCCCCGACCAGACGCTCCAAATTTCGTCTTTTGTGGTGAAGGTTTATTTGGGGAATTTTGGACCTGATTTTGGAGGGAAATTTGGTTGTTATTGTTAGCCTCGCTCTTTTATAAAGATAATGACACTTACGTGAATTGGACTAGATGCATAGTATATTTGCCCTCAGGGACTAGTATCGTTTAAGTAGCAAAGTAATAGAATGTTGAGCCTATAAATACCCCTCATGACTCTCCATGAGGGGTGAAGTTAATCATTAGGTCATTTGTATTGTGTGTTTTATCAATCAAGTTATCTTTGTTTCTCCTCCCTCTCTCTACTTTCTCTCTCTAACAAGATGAATCTTTACATCTTTTTCCACCAACCAAGACCTCCCAAAACTACATAAATCACATATTTTTATGGTCCTACAAGTGGTATTGAGCCAAGGTTATTGTGTTGTCGATTTATTGTGGTTTTCGAATCATGTTTTAAGCTGTTTTGTTGCTATTTTTCTTGGTCGGAAATTTTTTTTCCGAGTATTGAGGTAAAACAGTTTTTAACAAGTTATGTATCCTTTTTGGTTTCAAAAAGTCATCTGGTTTATTCGTGTATACATATCTGTCTTGTGTCACTTTTTTGGTCCAAACAGATTTATGTTATCTACATCATACTTTTGTGTCATTTTTGTTACCAAATCCGTGAATCATCAATGGTCATTCTGGTAAGTTTCTATGGTCAAACAGGGTCAAAAATAAAAGCTTTTATGCTTTTTCTGGGTTTATAAGAAGCTGGTCAGAAAACTTCGTCGGAAAACTTCATCGGAAAACTCGCTGGAAAAAAAGTCAATTGGGTCAAAACCCTAATCTTACGCCTAATGACATTCTTACGCGTATGGAATACGCGTAAGAACATGGTTACGAGTAAAAAAGGCTTTACGCCTAAGAAAAAGTTAAGCGTAAGACTGTTTTACGCTTAAGATGGTTCTGACAAGACCTTACGCGTAAGAAAGTTTTACGAATAAGAATGGGTTTACGCATAAGATGTTACACATACGAAATTTTTTTTACGCTCAATAACTGATGAAGACCTTTATTCGTAAACTATAAACTGACCATTACTTCAAGACCACATTTACCAAATATCAAACTCAAGACCTAGTTCTTCGAACCATCATCAGTCCATATTCAAATCAAAACAGAAAAGGATAAACGCTACATTCACGAGACCTTCAACACATCCTAATCCAACACCATTTCAACTGCCAATACTTGATTCAAACAAGACTCACTTCGAAAATAATAACATTCCTGATCTCAGATTCTTGTTCAATTTTTTTGCAATCTTTACAAGATTGTTATAATTGAACCATTATCCTCATTGACCTTTAGAAGCTTAGCTTCAATTATATTCGAATATTCAAGAAATAAAATATAACAACTATGTTACTTTTATTTTCTTTTGTTCATTTTAAAACAACTCAAAACGAATACAACCAAAATCAATACCTACCCGAGACCATATCCTAATGATCTTGAAGCCTTCAAAATGACCTCTCGATTCGTCTTGATTCGTATTTGGGTGAAACAATATCGTTATAGGATGGGTAGTAATTAGGTTTGTATTTCGATTTGATGATTATGAAAGGAGATGAGATTCGGATCTGAGATAAAATGATGTGTGATGTTAGAAGGAGGGGGCGGAGTATTTCTGAGGATGTGCTTTTTTTAGGGTTTGGAGTGAAATGAAGTATGATTAGGGCAACCTTATTATACCCTGTTCTTAGTAGTTGTGGCTTTGGATCGGTTATAAGTATTTGGTGTTGGACTCTTAGATCAAATTTGGGCTTTCGTCATGAATTGGCTTAACCAGATAATGGTGTGTTGGGCTGATGGACTGAATTCATTACCGTGTTTTAATGTGTGATGGGCTGATCAAGTTATTTGATTGAAAATTAAAAATGTTATCCGAATATATTGTCAAAGTATTTGGATGAAATTTTTATGTTTTTTGTAAAACGTGGTATTGGTATTTTTGGTATGGTTAATTTTCACCAGGATACACAAATTCACGGCTTGAGCGAAAATTTAAAATAATGACTACGGGGTTTTTGTACGGTATTGTTTACGAGGAATTGAAGTGACGTTTCACGGGTGAACTTCTTTATCATTGAGACGTTGTTTGGTTGATTGCAAGTCTCAAGATAACATCTTGGGGCACATCTTTCATAAGCAATTATGAATTTGACAATCGGGTTATAACAGATGTAAGGAGTTACGTTATAGTGCTCACAGGGTATAACTATCACTTTAAGAAATTACGTTGTAGTACTCAGTGTCACACGGCGTTGTGGATTGTTCAAAAATATAGAACAAGCAGTAAGTCACAAAGTTGGGATGTTTACTTCCTTTTCAAGTTAGTCGTATCGGGTTATCTCTATATGTGGTCATTACTATTAGCCGGTAAATTCAAAGGAGGTTCGATTTCAGGTTGGTTTGAGAGAATTATTGAGAGTATTTTTGCGACATATTCTCACGAAAATTTTCTTAAACAAGACATGGTTTAATATTGCATCAAGAAAAAGGTAATACGACATGTACGCAATATTATGATGATTCCGATAGCTCGCAACCATCAGGAGGGAGAAGTTGGTATTTCATCTTTCGTGATTGGATTGACGAAGGGAATTGTGCTTAATACCGAAGAAGGAGAAGTAGTGTGTACATCGGGGCTTTCTACCAACTTGGATGCAATACTAAGTGATTTATGTTGTTACGATGTTCCCAGAACGACAACCATTGTGCTACAATCAAGAGTCTACTTTCTCCACCGTGTTGGAAGAGAGTTGTCGATTCTGTGAGGAGCAAAGAAAGAAAAAGGCTCACTAGTTAGGAGGAGTAATAACCTAACTAGATCACATGCTTGAAGTTCGAGCAACAAGGATTTGTGCCGTCGGCAAAGATCAAATGCCGAGATCGTCGGAAGAGAGAACTTCAAGTTTGCCTCAAGATCAGACTCTGAGACTCAAGGCTTCAACAAAGTCAACATAGTTTATTATTATTGTAATTTTTATGTATTTATAGGTCTCATTGTAACCATTCACGTGTGACGATATCTTGGAGAGAGATTGTTAGCCTCGCTCTTTTATAAAGATAACGTCACTTACGTGAATTGGACTAGATGCGTAGTATACTTTGCCCTCAGGGACTAGTATCGTTTAAGGGGCAAAGTAATAGAATGTTGAGCCTATAAATACCCCTCATGACTCTCCATGATGGGTGAGGTTAATCATTAGGTCATTTGTATTGTGCGTTTTATCAATCAAGTTATCTTTGTTTCTCCTCCCTCTCTCTACTTTCGCTCTCTAACAAGATGAATCTTTTCATCTTCTTCCACCAACCAAGACCTCCCAAAACCACATAAATCACATATTTTTATGGTCCTACAGTTATAATTTTGAATTAAATACCCCATTAAATCATTTCTTAATAATTCAAAAATGATTTGTAAAAACAGTTTCTGAAAAAAATATTTTGTCACATTTATAAAAATGTGAAGTTTAGAACAAAAAACTATTTCTTTGATCATCAAAAAAGTTTGAAGTTTGTTTATTCATACCTTGAGTGATTTATGTCGAAATAGAGACTTGTGTCTGAGACGTCGAGATGGTGAAGTAGGTATGCTTTGATGACTTGTGGTTATGAGTAACTGGCGCATTTTACGTTATGTATTACAAGTTACATGTATGTCATTATTAAAATTGATGAAACTCTTCAGTTTAAATATCGTAATATTTTTACTAACAAATATAATTGACTAATTGTAACAGACTCATTCAATTTGCTTGGTCTTACATGTTAAAATCCCTATAATTTGTTTGTTTGTTAACCTTTAGGTTACTAACTATCTTGTTTCCAAGTAGACATTTCACATTTCTATTAAGTTGCTTTCTTACACAGAAACTCACAGTTTATGATTTTTGGTCGCCTTTTTCTTGTATCGGGTTATCTATCACATTATATACCCTTAAATACGTGTGTTCTTTGGTCATAAATGTTTATCCAACAAGAAATAAAATGTTTCTTCTATCTAAGTAGTTTTCAAAGGGAGAATAGAAAGAAATGTACCTTGGTCCTTGCGGAAGATTAGAAGGTGTGTACTTTCCAATAAGCATGCCAAGCCCCAACGAACTATAAGTATCACATGGATTCCCAGCGAATCACATATCGTCTTGATCTTCATTTGATCTTCACCCAAGCTCAACAATGAAAATTCCACCTAATGTAATTTCACGAAAGATCACTTATCGAAGATTAACAAAAACTCATCATCAATCTTGTACATAAACAGCAACCCATCATTGATCTTGTACATAACAAAGCTTACCCATATGTTGCAAACACTCAACCTTCAAAGCATAACTTCGCCAACCACAAATTTGTTAATAATCAAAAACAAAAAATTATCTAAAGTGGCATTTTACCAAACAAAAAAACATATATTTCTTAAAATAATAAAAAACGAGGCTCAGATTTGTGAAAAATCAAAGCACATCATAACAAAGAGATCTCATAGTTTTTGTTTAAATCTAGACCGAAAGGGCTTATGTTGTTGGTTTGTGTTTAAGATGAACTCAAATCATAACAAAGAGATCTCATATTTTTTGTTTAACTCAAATCATAACAAAGAGATCTTATAGTTTTCATTTAAAAAATCGACAAATGTTTAGGGTAAATGTTGAATCGTTTAGAGTTTGGTAAACGTTAAACGTTTAATCGTTTAGGGTTTGGTAACGTTTTAAGGGTTGAATAAGTCGACAATAAATAGGTCGACAAGTTAATTAGGGTTTAGTAAAATTTAGTGATCCGTTTAGGGTTTAGTAACTCGATAGGTGTAGACGTTTAGGGATTAGGCAAGAATAGAAATACAATAGCAAACGGTCGACAACTCTTAGTCGACAAACAAAAGAAACAGTCGACAACTCTTTGGTCGACAAACACAGGAACCAAAAAAAAAAAACTTTAGGGTTTATGAGGATCGGTTTTTAGGTTGTGATACCATGTAAGTTTATGTAATTGTGTATATTGAATAATCAATAATGTTTGGTACATCAAGATTATATAAGATACATCTTGAGCTTAATATACAATGGGTCAAATAGTAATAGTAATACTAATAGACTAACACGATTTGAAAAAATAAACAAACACCTATTCGGTGATCTCTAGAACCAAAGAACTCAAAAAAAATCACAATAATCTATCTATGTACCTAAGCTTCCGAAAAGAAAAGAAATACCAAGTGTGAAACGTCAACCAATACACACTATCATCCCACACTTCCCTAATTTTGAATCATATCACTTTTCGACAAAATAAGGTAATAAAATTGTCAGAAGTGTTTATTGATTCTTGTGGTTCGCACCTGTGAAAAGAAAAAGAAAAAAAATAAAAAATACAAGGTAATGAATTTGTGTTCGTGTGCTTTGATTGTTTACCATGGAGCCGGTTGGAAGCCACCATTACCATCCATACCCAACTTAGTTAAAATGCCAACAACCATTTTTTTTTTGTTACCAATAAAAGGCAAATTAAGTAACATTAAAGAATTCTTACCGTTTTTAAATAGATACTTTTTTTTTTTTAAAATAAACTTAACGCCTCTATAAATACCAAACCAAAAACCACCATTTTTCTTACTACAATTCAACCAACTTTTATAAACTCTCTATATCTCTAGTTCAAAAAAAAAAAAAAAAAAAAAAAAAAAAAAGTTTCAAAACCCCAATGAAGGAGGTATTTCACTAACCTCCTCAATTCAAACTCTGTACAATCGGGGTTCGTCAAACCCGTCTACCCTCTCCTCGCAAAATTCTAACCCGTCTCCCCAAGAAGTTTATCTTAACCAACAATATGCGTTTCAACAAGGATTCGCAAATTTCCTCGGACGATTTCCGGCACCACAGTTTTTTAACCCGTCACAACCTCCAACGTTTCATCAAATTGAATCACAACCGTCCGGTTCACAATTCAAAGTACCAAAACCACGTGAACCGTCCAAAGGTAGAGGGAAAAAGACGAAGGCAAAAAAATCAAAACAAGCAGTGGATCTGGACGTAGACGATGACGATGATGTGGAAGTAGTAGGCCAAGCAGATAGGAGGAAATGGAACAAGGTCGAAGAAAAGTTGCCTGCGCAAATTTGTATAGAAATTTCGCAAGACATAGATATGGGGAATGACCGTTCCGAAGATTTCTTTTGGAACGACATTATTGATATGTTCAACGGTAAGACTGCCGATGACCCTCGTACCAAAAATATGATCACGGGTAAATGGTCGAGGATTAACGGTGATTGTCAAAAATTCAACGCTATTTATAAACATTTGCAGCGTAGAAGTGGTGAAATGACCACGATCATCTAGAGAATGCGAAACTGAACTTTGAACAATGCTTTGGTGGGAAGGAGTTCGGGTATGTTCACGCTTGGGGAGATCTTGAAAAATTACCCGAAGTGGGATGCCGAGGATCCGGTAGACATTACATGTATCGAGGATATATTCGGCCCGGACAAACAACCTCGTCCCGAAAGAGATGGCGACAGAAAGAGTCTAGCTGCAAAGAAACAAAAGTCAACTTCAACGTTGAGCGCTACGAGCTCCGGTGGGAGTCAATCGAGTACTTTTTCGGGACAATTATCCGAAAAGTATTCGCAAAAAGCCGACGTTCAAATGGCTTGTTACGAGGCGAGGCGGAAGAAGGAAATTGTCGCGTTAGAGATGAAGGAGATGAAGTTTCTTATGATAGATCCCAATTTGGATAGTGACCCGGCAAAAGCAGAGATCATCCGAAAGAGACAAGAAAAAATAATGAAGAAATATGCCGAAAGAGATGACTAGTAAATTGCTTAAGTTTTTTATTATTAGTAGTGTTGTATTTTTTTCCCCGTATCGTTTTTTTTTTGTATCGTATTTTTTTTCATACTGTTGTTTTAAGTTGCGTGTAATATTATTATATTGTTAATTTATTTTAATTTTTAATGAAATAATTTTAGTTTATTTAGAAATTTGAAAAAAAAGGTTGTAAGTGGTGGGGCCCAAATGCGTAAGTTGATGTTTGTTGTGAGTGGGGGGTTAGTTGTGTAGGTTTGTTATAGTGATGTGGCACCCGTGGACCCCGAATGAAGAGCTTAGCCTTATAGTGCTCTTACGAGGAAGATTTATACAAAGTGATTGTGATTTAGGTTAGAGAAAGGTGATGTTTGGACATATGTATATGGTGTGGGTAAAAAGAGATGTTAACGGGGTATTTGGACAAGAAAGATCGAAAAGAGGAAAAATCCCTTACAGCTAACGAGACTTTTAACGAGTTTTAGGAATTTGGACTCACAGCGTAGCAAAATCGAGAAGTTGGGGACCAAAAGTGCGATTTCGAAGAACTTAGGACTAAATGCGCGAATCGAAAAGTGTTTGAGGCCTAGCGATGTAACTTACTCTCATATTTATTTGGAAATTCGCGGCGAATTAGCTTATCTAGTCATGATTTCTAATATGCCTAACACAAATCTTTTATATTTATATAATAAAAGAATTACATCATTTCGGAGTGTTTTTGAAAACCCTTCTTATTGGAAAAAAAATTAAACCAATAGGAGAGCTTGATTTTGCCACGTAAGTAAAATCGTGTAATGTGATTAGTTAATAAAAGTCAAAATTAAATTGATTTTGGTCAACCTATAATTAATTTGGTGGAGAAATTTGGTTGAGAAGAAAAACACATAAAAACATATGTGTCAAATTTGTGAAAACAAAAACTTAAAAAAAGAGGGGGTAATTAATAAAACTTTGGTGGTTAAATTTTTATTAATTGTATAGAGTTAAGTGTAATATTATAAGTTTTCATGTTTTTTAATAACTTTGGAAATTAAACAAATACCCCCTTATACTTTATACATCTTATACTTTATAACTTTAAAATACAATATATGTGTTGTTTTAAAACTCCAACATATAAATATACATAAGATTATAAATATTATTTTTTTACTATATATGTTTACTAAGGACTCATTAATTTCATATTAAAAGTATGAAAAATGTGGACACGAATTTGTATATTAAATATGGCTAAATTATTGAAAACTGGAATATAATTATCAAACTGTAAGAACGAGCTACTGTAATAAGAAAAAAAACACGCGATTGTACTTATAACAACAACTCATGTAATGTTTATTTATTTATATAAGGATATGTAGAAAAACATTTTTAAAAAATTTAAGGAGTATATTTTAATTTTATCAACGTTTATTATGTAACTTAAATTCAGATCTTGTGTGTGAAATTAAAATAGAACATCAACACGTATATCAATTAAACATAGTTGAATCTTGAGTTATCTAACAAATTTTTTTACAAAATTTGATTATACAAAATTCTAATGGATATTAATGGATAATGAAAAACTCGTGCATAAGTATATAATTATATATAATTACCTTTAAAGGCACACTATTCAGCATTGATATAAAATAATTTTTTTTGTCTAAACCCTGTGCACGCACAGGTATTATAAGTAGTTATAAATGAATAAAACACTGCATGATTTTTTAGCTTATGCCAAAAATAATCCTTTATTTTTGTCATCACTAATAATAATGTATGTTAAATTGGGAAGGCATGAAGAATGTAGCCAACTAGCCATGTACCAAATTGATAAGATATAAATCTAAAGTAGTGTTTCATTATTAGTATATATACTAAATGTCAGGACCCTTTTTATTGCAAAGTGTTTGCATTAAATGCAAACTTTGCGATTTAGTAACATGCGAGGTTTAAGTGTCGTTGAAGTAAGTCCTTTAACATTAATAATCTTTAGTAACTTGCGAAAACAACCCCTGAGGTTCAAGTGTCGTTCAAAAGTAAGTCCTTTAACATTAATAATCTTTATAACTTGGCAAAACAACCTCGAAGTTTAAATGTCGTTAAGTAAGTCCTTTAAGCAATCATTGCAGTGTGAGTTTTCTTCTTCATTATATACTAAAGGGAGGACTTTGCAAACATGCATTTAATCAAGTTTCTCAAATTGGCAAGATAGCCCACGATGTTCAGTGGTGCGCAGTAGTCGAAACATTAAATCAAAGATTCACAACTTGGCAAAAGCATTTTGAGGTTTAAGTGTCGTTGCAAAGTAGGTCCAACATTAAATGCAAAGTTTCACAACTTAGCAAAAACGATCACGGTTTAAGTGTAACCTCTAAAGTAAGTCCTTTTAAGCCGTCCATGACGTCAGTTTTATTCGTTTTAAACATTATGTGGGACTAAGTAGCATAAATAAACTGAGATACAGTGACATTCTGAACATGTTCTTCAAGTTATCACATGTAAATGCAAATTTTGTTGATTTCATATAGAACCATAAATTTTACTATCTAATTTAACTAAACGAGGCTTAGTTTTAAGCCTCATAAGTCATAAGATCATGATCATACCTAAAAGAGGATAATAATGTTGGTGGTAATGAGAGAGAGCATGCACAGCAGCTGGTGAAAATGATTCTCCTTATTGCTAAATGAAAGATCTGAAAGGTTTTATCTGATGACGAGATGGGAGGAAGGAAAAAGAATAGCGAGAAAGTTACAAACAAACCCTACACTATTTCAATGTTCCAATATAAGTCATTCAACTATTAACCAACCCCTCATTTACAGATAATCATTAGCTTTATAGACTATTGACAAATCGATCACAGCTTCAAATCTATTATACTAATAAATACTACGTTACGTCCATATTAGTTAAGTACACATCTTAAAGTGAGTTGTAATAAAGCCACAATCAACCATCATGCTTTAATTCGTTTAGGTTGTGTGTTTTAGCTATATTTAGGCATGTACCATTATAAATATTATTAATCCGCGTCGGATACGACGTCGTATTTGTCGGTGAAAAAAACATCCAAAGCGACAATTGAGTGGACTTAATAAAGTAAAAGCGACAAATATAACTGCGTCGTTTCGGATAATTTAAACGCCAAAACCCCCAAACTATGCGGTAACTTTACACAATCAATACTAGACTTTCTTATACTATCACAAACTTTGAAAAAATAGCGAAAAGTGCCCCAAAGTACAACACTTTGCAAACTCAATCCTAAACTTTTAAATTAATATACGCATTTACATAAAGATTTTTTCTTGCACATTCTGTACCACATATAACAAAACTCATATAGCATAAAAATTAAATCAAAAACCCACCTACGCCTTGTGTGCATCATCTAGTTTAGAATCTAATAGTTAACGTAACATATGGTTACTAGTGACAAACGATAATTATATATTATATTGTTATATTTTGTTAAGCATTTGTAAAAGAAAAAGTTGCATGGCGTCTTGCACCTTTATGTTGCACAATAATTTTCCAATAGCTTATAACTCTCGTGCACTAACTTTCGGTACGAGGGTCAAAATTTTCGCACGTTGCATTGGTATATTATTTGATAAAACTTTTATTATATAATCATTTGAAATTATTTAATTATTTTAGTTTCTTTACATAAAAAATATAACATATATCTATATAATTTGATATTTATGTGTTTTCATATAACTAAATCAAATAATATATAAATTTTATACCGGTACATCGAAATCTTAAAAAGATGATATCTTGTACATAAACTAATATACCTAATACA
>CM040241.1:221032591-221057980 GCA_022545495.1 Chrysanthemum lavandulifolium
CCTTTACCACATGCCATATACAAGTGGGCTAGCCAATTCTTGGATTCCAAACAGAATAAATCATGGTGAATTGAAAACCATACAACACTCAACAATAAAGCATAGGTGGTTGCATACCCTATGATTTTTAGCAAATCATTACGACTATCAACATATTTGAGGTGTCTTTACCAAAGTCGTACCCTTTGGACTAGCTAACTCTTTGACATACCCAAAGTATATCGGTGAGTCAAGAACCAAAATTATACAACAAACCCGCAATAAAAGTTAGATAAAACCAAAAGCATTTTTTTTTTTTTTTTTTTTTTTTTTAACTAAGTAAAGAAAAAAACAAATATTACAAAATATTACAATCAAGATGAACCTTTATGTGATAGAAGTTGATTCTTAATCAAACCAACACATTGAGTAGCATGAAGGTCATCATTGCCAACCGGATTAGGAGGCACTTCCAACTTGTGTCTCAAAGAATCTTTCCATAAAAGTATCGATAAAGGATAAAGCCTATCGATAGCATACACAAAATCATCCCACAAGTAGTTTGAACTACACGAACACAAGGCGAGGATAAAATCACCAACTCTCAATTTCCCATTTATGAGAATTCTTCCAAATAGAATACCCTTTACCATGTGGAGAATCGTAATCAAACATAACTCAAGATCTCCCAACAGATATAAACCGAACCGATTCTTTGAATGAAACTTATAATCTTGAATAACATGTTCATACAAAGATCTTCAAATCATGTCTATTCACCAAATGAAGAATATCCTTCAAGAAGTTAAACTCAATAATGCTTTATCCAAATTTATAAATAGTGTTAAGCTTTCCAAGGTCAATTAACCAAAACCACATGAGTACCTTCAGAAAAACTTCAATGATCCAACCTCAATAAATATTGATTCATCACCTGAAGATCTAAATTAGTATTCCTTGAAGCATGTTTCTTAGCCAATCTATCCGAACTTCTTATAACCAAACTCGCTTTTCCATATCGGCAATGTTATCGATATCAAGTTGTAGATCGGTTCTGAATCGAGAATCACTTAACTCCACACTGGACAACATTTCGAAGAAACCAAAGAAGATTCAGAGAAACATCCATAGCGTAAGAAGTAATATCATCGAAGTTGTATCGGAAGGAACAATCAAGATACCACCAAGGCAAAACATCATCAAAACTATCCACAATTTCAAGCGTTCTCTCTCTTGGTCAGAGGAACATCGGGCATTGAATCACTTTTGCTAAATTAGAAGAAGAAGTAGAACCGGAAGAAGAGAATTTCATAACCATATGATCTTGTCTAATCAAAGCATCATCGAGATAAAGTCATGATTTGCTTCATTGTCATACCGAATTATACATAGCAACATTCTTCACAACTCTCCTCATATGATTCCTCTTCGAGCAACAAATCATAGGTTTATCTCTTTTCACTTTATTTCTCCGATCAATAAGAGCTCTTCTCTCGTGCGTGATTCCTTCTTCCTTTGATTACCAAGTGCCACCATCTTATCCACAAAATCATCATCATTAAAAGAATCTCCTAAGATAAGTTTTGCTAGATCGGGATCGAAGCACCTTGAGAAATATAACCATCCCATTGATCATCGAATCATAGGAAAGAATGCATCAAGCTCTAACTTTCTTTCGGAGACAAATCGAAGCATACCGATCTTGAAGAAACTTAGCCACAACACGACTCTTCCGAATATTTTCATAATCGAAAACATTCCACTGAGCTTGATATTGTTCTTTAGTCACTTTACCCGACTTGAAAGAAATCATCAATCACGGGATCCTGTCACTGTCTCGAATATGTCTCACCAACCAATCTCGTGAGAACCAATGTGAGCTTGAAGCAATCAAACCCACATCGGAAGAAATAGGTTGAGACAATTCCTCAGCGGTGTAGAAAACTTGGTGAGAAGCATTCAACTTATACATTCTTCCAAAGAAGAAAACCTCTTCATCATCTATCAAGGTGAAACATTTGAATGTTACGGTATAGATGAAGTTTGACCATCGGTAACCTCTTTCACTAAACCATCGATAGATGCATCATTCATATTTAGCTCCTTTGATGTGTCACAGATACCTTATCCAAAGAATGTTTTCGTCTTTTGCTAATATATAGAATAGGTTCCTTGCTAGACTCCTTTCTTCGTGAAGATTTAGCAATAGAAGAAGAAACATTAGATTTAAGTGCCACATCAGCCAATATATCAAGAGATTCATTAAGATTCTCTTCAGCCTCCTCCTCAAAAGAAACCACACATCTCTTTTATCCTTCCGACTTAGCAATTTCTCCAAGTGTGCAACTTTAGTCTCCAATTCCACAATCTTCCACCAAGAATGACTTAGTTTCGTAAGTTCGTCTTAAGACCGATCCACCTCACCGTAAGCTTGTTCACCGGATCATATAATGAGGTAAGTGAAATAGGATCCTCGTAATGTGATTGCTCACCAAAATTGGAACTTCATTAGACTGCTCAGAGCAACATCAACCTGATCAACATTAGAACATCCTTCACCAAATGGAGTCCTAACAGACTTGATGTAAGCAATCTGTCAAGATCAACTTTGAACTTCATCAATTTGATCCCGAACTTCTTCAATAGGAACTTGGATAAATCTTTGGACTAGAACATGGTCTTGGTGAAGGTATAGATGCTTGAAGAACAACAGAAGGACCTCATCACCATCTACCGAAAGATCCATCGGTAGGAATGGAAGAAGGTAAAACTACATTAAGCTCATTATCACCACATTCTCCGAGGTAACATGGCGCTAACAAAGGAAAATGTGTCCCTTCAAATTTGGTCCTCATTGTAGCAAATAACTTAGGAGTCAGAACACTTATGGGATGAAAAGCCTGGGTTTGTGTAGAAACATTCAATATCATCTGTAAGAACCTAGTGTACATCAAAAACTTACCCTTTTTCCTGGTTATGTTTTCTACCATATTATCAAATATATACTTAGAGAAATTATAAGTCAAACCCTTAGATAAGCAAACAATACCACATCCCATTTGTGTTGAAAACTGATCCCATCCTCCAGACTTATTGCTCAAACACTGTAGTAACGAATGTACCAAGAACCTCCACATAGGACAAAGCTTGTTTTTCAACCACATATCTGTCCTCGAACTTTGATATCCAATCGCTCTAAGTCCTTCAAGTACCATCGTAGAATCAGAATGATAAACACCATTCTCATCATCCAAGCGAAGTTGTCTTCTGATCAGTTCCTCTGTCACCACATATACTTGTCCATCAACACTTGCAACTATCTCAAGATCACCTCTCTTTTCCGCCGACGCCCAAAATTGAGTAATCAAAGTTTCATATATAGCATCGGAGAATGTGTCAATGCATATACAATCTTTGATCTTAGTAAGAAAGAAATCATCGACTGTAAATTTCATCTCCTCGAGCGGATCCAAGAAAAGCAACCTTATTATGATCATGTTTGAATTGAAGCGCCATGAGAGTTTTTGAAGATTAGGGTTAGGATTTTGCACAAAGGAAGTGTTTTTAATGAGAGTAATAATCGAATTACTTATTATGGAGCGAAACTATGCCGTAGAGAATAAATAGAAAATTTCCCAAATTTGGTCAAAGGTTGACCAAGGATGACGGACTTCTACTTTACTCGGATTCACTTATAACCCGGTGAAATGAGAACTATTCTGCAAAGTAGAACAATCAGTGAATGAAGACTTACTCTCAAGCTTGATAAATATCTTTTAACTGTTTCACCCACACGCATTAATTCTCTTACCACTTGAACCCGGCTATAAAACAATCCCAATGCACATAGACTTTTTCATCAAAAATCCCCAAATAATATTTCAAACCCTAAATCCTTCAATCCTTCAAAATTAACCAAAATAACCATGAGTACCCAACCTGAGATCATAGATCTCACAACAACATCCTCATCATCATCCTCATCATCTAGTGAAGATACCAATTCATGGTTTCACTATTTTCCAAAACCATATCCACTACCAAAGAAGTCACCTTTTCTCCTCATCGAAGATGAAAGTGTTGAGAAACCAAGTGTATCTGTGAAGATTACGATGAATCCTATAATGAGGGAACATCTTACTCCCAACCCTCAAAGACCTAGGCCTCAACGAAGGCCATGAGCCAAAATCCCCACTTCCTATGGGAAGAAAGATGGTGCTTGGTCTTTCGCATCATGTTTTGGTGCATCATCACATATCGTATCGAGGAACGGAAAAGGAAAATGATGTAAGTTGATGTATGATTGAAAGAGTAGATGATGCATAAATGAAAATCTTTCCTTCTCATCTCTCTACCACAATCGCCTTGACTTCTTCGCTTTCATCAATCCATCCTCTCCATTTTGATCCTTAGCATCTGTTAGGGTTGGTTATGCTTATCACACCAAAGATATCCATCATATAGTGCCAAAAGATGTGAGCGATCGTGCATATCCAACAACTATTAGTGTGAAAGATGTGAGTAGCCATACTCATCGTGCTCATCTTTAGATGTTGGAATAGATGATATGTAATAGATTAGGACTATTAGATCATGTAGATGCTTTTGATGTTGCTAGTACTCTGTAATCAGTAAGTCAGAAGCTGTATCTTGAATGAATGAATGATCTATTTGCTACATACTTCTTTTGATTGAATCATATAACTTCATTACTTCAACTTCGTGAGGAAACAAATAACACACTTCAAAGACAATCAATTCGGTGGAAACCGGTTTAAGCTTTCTTAACCATAACTCAACAAATCGAGAGACCATTCTCGCAAAACAAACACGAAACATACACAAACCAACAAAGAAACACACTAAAATTACATTAGCGAGTTAGAGTTAGTTAAAATCTATCAAATATACAAAATTACATAGCAAAATGCAAAGTTATACACAAATCCTCCCACAGGCATATGCCTCCCACGAGGCCTATGCCTCCCTTAAACTTTGCGCTTAAGGGTTAAGCATGCAAATATGGACCACAAGGTGTTGAAACCTTGGTCCTTCAAAAGCCTTTGTTAACAGATCGCCACATTATCATCGATGAATTTTGACCACATTTATCAAATTTTATCATATGCATCTCTTATAAAGTGGTGCTCGATTTCAATATGTTTTGTTCGATTTGTGAAAAAGCTGGATTTTTAACAATGCATATGGTACTTTGATTATCAATAAAAATTGTTGTGTTCATGAAATTATACCCATAATCCAACAACCGATTTTGAATCCAAAGAACACGTCCACATCAATTAGCGTGACCACATACTGCTTGATAGATGAGGTAGCCACAATAGTTTGTTTCTTGCATTGCCAAGAAATCAATCTTTTCAAGGAATTGGCAACCTCCGGTGGTGGACCTCCTATCCAGATTAGCACCGGCATAGTCACTATCACTATAAGCTTCCAACTTAAAAGGAGACTCTTTGGGTACCAAAGACCTAGAAAAGGTTGGCCTTTAAGGTACTTAAAGATCTTCTTAACAAGATTGAGATGGGAAGTCGGTGGAGTAACTTGATGTCGCGAACAAACACTCACAACATAAGTAATATCGTGCCCGAAGTCGTTAAATACATCAAAGACCCAATCATAGACCTGTATAAATGAACATTCACGGTGGATCGGCTTCATTATTGGTCTTTGACTTTGGAGCTTCATAAGGTGTAGTAGCAGATCCTTACACCCTCTATACCAAACTTCTTCAAGATGTCCTCACATATTTGTCCCGACCGATAAAGATACCATCGGGTTTCTGCGAACTTGAAGACCCAAAATAAAGTCATCTCTCCCATTGCACTCATCTCGAAACTCTCCTTCATAAGCTCCTCAAACTCCCCGCACTAAGCTTCCTTTGTGGATCCAAAGATAATGTCATCCACATAAACTTGCACAAGAATAATGTCGGTGGAATTCTTCTTTAGGAAAAGAGTCTTATCAATTGCACCTCTTACGTAACCATGTTTCAAAGAGAAATGTAGAGACCTAGCATACCGTGCTCTGGGTGCCTGATGTAGTCCATAGAGAGCTTTGACCACCTTATAAACATGATTCGGATGATCCGGATCTTCAAATCCTTTAGGTTGAGTGACATACACCTCCTCTTCAATTTCACCATACAAGAAGGCTCCTTTAACATCCATTTGATAGACCATAAAGCCCATATATGATGCATAAGCTAAGAAAATCCAGATAGCCTCAACTCTTGCCATCGGTGCAAATACTTCATCATAATCTATCCCTCCTCTTGTCTATAACCTGTGCAACTAACTTTGGCTTTGTTTTTAATGACAACACCTCTAGCATCTCTCTTATTCTTCGAATCCATTTTGTCCCAATGGCATACTTACCATCGGTGTAGTGGTACCAATATCCAAACCTGCCGATTTTGAAATTGTTGCATCTCATCCTGCATTGCTTCAAGCCAACTTGAGTCTTCAAGAGCACGAGTAACACTGGTTGGTTCCACTTGTGAGAGAAAACAAGCAAGCAGACAATGTTGATAGTCGTGTGATTGTCTCTCTGATTTGAGACATAAGAGACAAAAGCCACTGTCCATATTTAGAGCGCCACGGTACCTCTTGTTCTAACAGTGCATTAGGATCACCAATAATATTAGACTATGGATGAACATTGTTGATCCTTGTAGTAGTGGTGGTGTTGACATCAATGGAAGAATCAAGATTAGTCACGATGGGTTCAAAGTCGATTATCATAGGAAGGTGTGTTGAAGATGCCCGCTTTAGGTTGATGATGACCAAGATCTCAAGGTTTGGAAACCTTGTATAAGGTTCACCAAGATCATTGACACTTTAGTAGAACTAGGAGTAGTGTCACCATGTCTTTCACCGAATTGGAGAGGTGAGGAGAAAGAACTACCTTCAAGAATTGAAGTTTCTGCCGAGTGAATTTGAACCCGCTTCAACATTCCTCTCAAATCTAAAGTGGTCGCATACTCTTGTTTCTTCGGTCTTGCAAGGTCTTGACATAATAGAATTCATCTCCACCCACATCAAGATAATTATTAGAAGTGTCACCTACAAAATTGTTAGGAGAGAAGGAAGGCACTACAATGGGTTGTTCATCATCGGACCCACCGTCGAAATGAGCATCCAAAGTGTACGATTAGGAGTTGGAGATGCTTGAATCGCATTTAGATCGACCTTATGTCTAGCATAACCCAAGTAATCATCAAGTAGTCAAGATCAAATGACCAAACATGACCTCGGCCTTGAACATTAGGCTTGTCTTCAAGATACCTCGATTCAATGTCTCCTCAATCTTCTTTGCGGATACATTATAAACTCAGATGCTTTACTATGAGCGAATATCCCACAATGTAACCATCATCGCCTTTCTCATCAAATTTGCCCAAGGGATCACCGGTATTCGAATTGTCACCGACACCAAACGGTTTAAGGTAATGAATAATGTGAACTTTTCAAAGAGAAGTTCATATGGTGTTTTAAGATGTGGTCTAGTAATGGACACTCTATTGAGTACATAACAAGTCGTACTAACACCTCGGTCAAAACATGGTAGGAAGTTTAGAGTCTGCTAGCATTGATCTTGCGCCTTCTATTAAGGTTCTATTTTTCTTTCGCCACCTCATTTTGTTGAGGGGTTCTTGGAGTGCTATAGTCCCTTTTGATTCCCTTTAACTGCAGAGTTCTATCGAATGGCATTTTGAACTCGTACCATTATCACACCCAATTCCTTTCACCTTTTGTTCAACCGATTCTCAATAAGGGTAAGGAAGTCTTTCAATATTTCGGATGTTTCATCTTTGGTCCTTAGAAAGAATACCCAACAAAATTTACTAAATCCATCGGTGATCACCGACAAAAATATTTATGATCAATGCTTCTCACTCTAGTTGGACCAAACAGATCCATATGAAGTAGTCAAGAGGTTCGAAATAATAGTTCTTCTTTGTGTGAACACCTTTGTAGGAGGCTCTGTCTTTTCCTTTGTTGCATGCAACACGCTTATGATCATTGGTGAATACTTTGGCGGAAGACCTTGAACTAGGCCCGGCTTAGAGAGCGATTGATGGTCTTGAAATTGACATGGGCCATCCTTCATGCCATTTAGTGGACTCATCCACGATGCTTTAGCCACCAAACATGTTAAGTCACCGCTTGGTTTAACATTAGTTAAGTTGAATGTATAAAGATTATGACTTGAGGAACCTTGATGAGAATTGAAGTATCTTACGGGAGTTTGAAGTCTTTAGACAAAGACAAGACATTCATCCTCGTGAAAGAGTACTTTGTTCTTAGTGTCACATATTTGTGAGGCCGAAAACAAATTGAAGTGTTGAAGTTCCTTGACATAATAAACATTCTCAAAGTCCATGAGGTGTTTTGATGGTCCCTTTTCACGTAATTAGTCCATCACTTCCTCCAAAGGTTACATTGCCTCCACCTTCAATAGGTATAAAGTTATGCATCATGTCCCTGCTTTCTGACATACTTCTAGAACAACCACATCCAACAATTCCAACATCTTTATGCTTAAGGGATGATCCTACAACAACATAAATATACAAAGAATTAGTACACTATGGAGGCTCAAGTCATTCTTGACTTGAACACGCCTTGTGGATCATATGAGTTGTGCCAAGTAGAAGTATAAGATCCACTATTGTTCTTGGGTTTCCAATGAAACTTAGGTCTCTGTTTATTCCAAGAACAACTTCTTGAGGTCTTGACAAGATATCCCATACCCTCTCCCATCACCATAGGGTTAACATATCTAGGCCAAAACCATTTTAAAATATTCACCGGTTGGTTGAACATATGGTTTTCCAAAAGATCTTCTCAAGGAAAAGAAGTATTATAATTAGCGACTTGTGGAACATAAGGTGGTATATCATTAACATTGGTCCACATTGGTCTAGATTTCCTAGAATCACCACACCTACTCATTCTTTGCTCATGATAATCACAATCCTTAATTAAATGAGATTTACTTCCACACACAAAACATTTCTTCCAAGAGAAGATTTATTCAAACCAAAAGAAGTATTCTTACAAGCGAAGTATTCAAACCAAAACCATGAAAAGAATTGTTTTAATGAATTATTATGCAAAGAATTAAAAGCAAGTCTTGAGAGGCAACTGTCTTGGAAGGGCATTCCTTGGCAACAACTCTGTCATGCTTATTGGTAGTCTTGGGTGCAGGCGGGGTGAAGACTTGGGAAGGTCGACTTGTCATTTGAATCACACTCTGTAGACCCTTGCTTGGAGGACTTGTCACTTTGTTAACACAAGAGACAAAGTCATTAGTAGAAGTATTAGGTCCAGCAAGTCTTTTGACTTTTGCCATACGAGATGGTGTGATCCATCAAAGTCATTAATAGTGGAAAGGTCAATGGGCATGTGCTCACCTCTAATTGGTCCACGAACAAAGCATGTAGGTCACCTTCTTTCACAAAATGTGCTAGGCCTGCTTGGTGTAGATCTACGTGTGTCATCCCTAGCTTCTAGGCCTACATATTTCTTAAAACCTAAAGCCATCAGAGAATTGGGAGCTTGATCGCTATAAATGAGACTAGCCAACTTACTACCATTCATCATCCACTCATTATTCCTAGCAATTTCCTCCTTAAGTTTTTCCTTAAGCTCTAGATTTTCGACTCTACATCCGCTCTTAACTTCTCGCACCATTTTAACTCATTTGTAGCACATTCGAGATCTCTTTCTAAAACACCTATTTTCTCACCATAAGCTATTTCATTCTTTTGTAACCAAACCTTTTGTCTTTCTAGTGTTTTTAAAGCTGTTTATAAGCTTCTACTTCCACATAGCATTCATTATATTTTGGTTCCATAATGTCATAAGCTTGTTTCAGTTCATTATAACGCTCACTACAACCAAACAAACAGTTTTGTACACGAGAGATGCCCATCAAGGCAATCGATCATGCCTATCCTCTCAAGTACACCGCAATCAACCCAAAGATTATCGTAACCATCATTATCGGACTCCTCATGTAGCTTCCAGTCCACATTGCTATCAAGAGTGACCAATGCGGTTGATCCCTTTGAAGTTCCTGCATCCTTACGATCTGGCGATAAGTAGAGTATCGTACTTCATCACCGACTTTCTGTCTTTGCATTCTCTAGAAAAGTGACCTATCTGTTGGCATGTGAAGCATTTAACCTTCCTTTATCAAACCTTGCTGGATCTCGTCCTTTAAATCCAAACCGTCTCGCCGACTTTGCGCTCAAAGGTCTTGATATCCATGGAAAGCATGGCCACTTGCCATCTCGACTTCATCTCTTCAAACTCAGTGGGTCCACTTGATCAAAATCCTCATAAGCCGCCTTCTGCGAGGATCATAATCAAGAAAGAAAGATCCAAGAACATCTTCCATAATTCCACCGGATCTAGGAAGAGGGCTTGATGAAGGAGCGACATTAGATGATGATGGATATGAGCTTGGAAAATAGCTTGACTTTGGAGTAGAGGCTCGACAAATGCGATATGACTAGCGATGAAGATGATCGAAAAGGGCTTCTAACATCATGTTCAAGAGCTTTAAGTTTGTTGTACTGACTCATCAAAGGTCATCATGTCCAAACCACCTTTAGCTTTTAAAGCTATGCTCACATGTAGCCGGATGGAGGTAAGGACCTCGAAACTTAGAGTTCTGATCATCATTATCCGGCTTTGCACAGAAATGATTCAACCGACTTAAGATCTTGTGAAACTTATCATAGCCCTTGTGAATTCCTTCCTCTTGAGAGATCCGAAAGTCCCAAACTGTTGTCTTAGCATCGACTTCTTGATCTTCGGACTCCTCATTCCCACCGAACTTAGCCTTAATTGCTAACCGATATCTTTGGCATCTTGCATGAAGTGAAAATCACTCAAGTGATCCTCGTGAATAGCTTGCGAAGAATAGTTCGACCTTTGTTTCTCTCTCGAACCGCCAAAGAACTCTTCAGCGGTTTTGGGAGGAACATTCATCATATTACCAAGACATCCGTGGTAGTCCTCTTCAAACTGTTCCCTTCAAAATTACCCGCCATAGATTCCAATCAATGTTGGAGATCCGTTTTGCATCTTCATAGCCCAAAGATCATATTCCTCCTCTTAAGGTAAGGAAACTTAGCATTGCTATTAGAAAGACTTAGTTCTTTGCAGATGGGTGGAGTTTTGGTTGTTGGTGAGTTCGATGTCGACATCCCAACCGGGCATGATGTTATTGTTATGGTTGTATGGGTGTTTAGAAAGAGCTTGTCCTTAGTATCGTAGAGACTCTCACGAGGCTCGATACCACTTGTTGAAACAGACAAAGACCTTGATAGATCTTGAGCTCGTGGATCGTTATATATGCCTATGTAATCACAAGCACAATAAAAGACAATCTCTACTACTAATGTTTATCGTGAATATAAACACAAGTAAATAACTAAGAACTTCTTGATCCTCTATGGATCTTTATATTTAACTAAACCGAGTTTTTCCAATCGGTACATAAACCTTTCTAATGTGTTCCTTTTATAGATAAGGAACCCTAAACAATATCGCTAAACCGTTTTCCAAGAAACGATAATCATAAAACTAAATAAGATATACACAATCACTTCCTAATAAAGCTCATGTATATCCACACTAAATAAACTAAACACGGAATAAACACTTCCGCAGAATCAAACTAATCATTATTATTCTTCAGAGAATAAGTCTTCGGCAGAATCCACTTCACTTCAGTAGAAACACTTCGGCATTAATATCAGCATAATCAGACTTTCACATAATTCCCAACATATTTCCAGAACATCAGAGTGATATGCTGTCATATTCACAATGAAGATGGAAAACCTTCTAGAGCCAACATCAAACAAGCTCTTGGTGGGTGGCATGTGTAATCTACCCAATAGATCAAACATGTGACAACTGGACAGAAACGATGGGGCGATTCATAATATGAATCAATCCTGGTTCAGGAAATGGATTGACGGATACCTTTGAAAAACCAGTCATTGTGATAAAAAATTATTTTCTATAGCACATCGACTGTGTACTTCATTTTCAAAATCAAAAGGTATTTATGATTGAAAATTGATTTCTATTATAAAACCTTCGCTGTATTGCAAAAATTCTTTCTGATAAGCAACACACGATTGTTTTCAAATCATTTTCTTCACTAAGCAAACCTCAATTTGCTGGTTCACTCACTCCGTGTTGTCTTCTTTGAGACGTTCCGGTTTGAGAACGGCTAGAGCGACTACGAAACCCCGCAAGCGATTCTTGAATTCTACTGTTCACAAGAGCGGTACTAATCTTGATCAACGGGGAACCATGGGCCGTGTACCTCAATTCAACAAAAGTGATCAAAGACACTTTCGTGCGCTTTTATTGCTAACTGTTGTCTGCAGGAACACCCGACGCTTGCAGTTGATCAGAACTGAGGCATCAATCCATATCCGCATGCTCACACATCACGTTCATCTCAAAGAAATCATAATATGTGCATATCTTCATCAAGTGACTCTGATATTTCCAATCCATGCTTCTGCTACGCTGCTGCAAATATCATGAATAAACAAAAGCTTCCACAACTCTGATGAGAAGAAATACTGATCCAGAATGTGAGCATGTCTGTCCAAAAGTCACAACGTCACATGATGGCAACCCTACAAAGGATGAGTCAGAGATTTGTGGTGGCTGATGGTCTCAATGCTGGCTCAAAACTCATCAACACGTGGATCTGTTAAAGACCTCCACTTGAATTAACAAAACATGCAGAACATGAAGAATCAAAAACTACGGGCTACAGAGCAAATAACTTACTCAAGAATCCAAGAATAATCAAAATGTAACATCTGTTTGTATTCAATGTAAATTGAGGTGACCTCCCTTAGGGGGAGATTGTTAGGATTTAGAAAATCCGATAGTTAAAGAGGCGGTCACCTCAAGTATATGTAACCGTTAGAAAGCTCTTAGTCGTAGTCATTTAGTATTAGTATTTAGTTTGTTAAGTAACACCGTGGAGGACGGACGGGTATTTACCCACTATATGCCTGATCCATAGCCCGAAGGAGGGCGTCTAAGCTTTTAACTATAAATACCCTTTGCCTAGCAAGGCAAAGGGTTGGAGCTTCATAATATCATTTTTCTTTGTCTCACTAAGTTCCCAAAACTCTTTCACTTTCTCACTCTAAAAGTCATTTGGTACGCCCCTTGTGATTGTGCATTTATGTGTTTGTGAAAACCAGTATCCAACACTATTCATAACGATATCATATCATTGATTTAAAGTGGTGATCTTGACTATTATGATATTTATAATATGTAATCACTTTTATTATTGTCGATGATTCTTAATCTTTGTGTTTATTTCTTGGTAATTTTAGAAAATGGTCAAGAAGAAATCTATCTCATCCACCATCACTCCTCAATTTGTTTGAAAATGGTCATTTGAAAGCGTTAAGGCCGCTATAGCTCGACATGTCACCGACAATCGCTAGAGCCGTCGAACGCATTCTTTGAAGTTGAACAAATTGCCCAAGAGGCACGTGAAGCTAAAGTTGCCGCAAGAGAAGCCGAAATTGCAAGAGAAGTCGAGATTGCAAGAGAGGTGAAATTGCAAGAGAAGCTGAGATTTCCCGAGAAGCAGAGATCGCTCGAGAAACTAAAACTGAGCGTGTTGCCCAAGCAGTACGTGAAGCCGAAGCTGCTCGTCTTGCTGAAGCAACTCGTGTCGCAGAAGCCGCACGTATTGTTGAAATGGCAAACTCAAATGCAACTAACACTCCAAAAAATCAAAGTGAGTCTTTTGTAGCTCGTAAGTGTAGCTACAAAGAGTTCATGAAATGCAAGCCGACATTCTTCAAGTGCCAGAAGGTGCTATTGGTCTACTTCATTGGTTTGAGAGAACCGAGACTGTGTTTCTACTAAGTGACTGCACAGATGATTGCAAGGTCAAGTTTGCAACTAGAACTTTGCTAGAAGATGCGTTATCTTGGTGGAAAGCCCATGCTCAACCAATCGGAATGGAGAAAGCTTGTAGAATTTCATGGTCAGATCTGAAACAACTGTTGATGAAACAAGATTGTCCGAGAACTAAGATAAAGAAGCTTGAAGATGAGTATTACCACTTGGTCGCTAAAGGTAATGATCTCAAGACATACTTCAAGAGATTCCATGAGCTGAGAGCTCTGTGTCCTCACCTGTTCCCTACCAATGAAAAGATTTTGGAAGCTTTGATCGGAGATCTACCTCGAAAAATTGAAGGAGATGTCATCACTTCTAATCCCAAGACTGTTGAAGAAGTTGTCATTGTATCCCGCCGCCTTATGGAGCCGATATTGAAGCTTGAAAATGCACAAGGCTCAAGTGACAACAAAAGAAAGCTTGATGATCGGAAAAGCTCAAATTCCAACTATCATTAGTCCAACAACAACAATCGGAACAACAACAACCAGTATCACCGCAACAGAAACCATCATCACAATCGGCAAAACCGAAGACAAGAAGCCGCAAGGGCTTATGCTGCACCCACTGCCGGAAAAGGGTATGTCGGACCACATCCCTAGTGTAACCGATGTATGATGCACCATTCTGGACCGTGCACTGTGAAGTGTGACAAGTGCAACAAGTTAGGTCATCAAGGAAAGCATTGCTGAAACCCTGAAGGTGGAAACACTGTGACAAACATGAGTTGTTATGGATGTGGAGAAAAGGGTCATTTCAAGAGTCAATGCCCAAAGATGAATGCAGCTCAACCGAACAATGCGCGTGTAAGGGCGTATGTGCTAGGAGATGGAGACGTGCCATTGAACCCTGATGTTGTGATGGTTACGTATTCTCTTAAGAATCATTTTGTAAAAATCTTGTTTGACTCTGGAGCCAATCAGAGTTTTGTATCTACTACCTTTGCACCATTACTTGAAATTTCCCCAATTGCCTTAGATACTAGGGGTGTTCATGGGGCGGTTCGGCTCAGTTCGGTTAGAGATTTTAACTATTCATCGCGGGCGGTAGTTCATTTACTATCGAAACCGAACCATACTAGGCGGGTAACCGGACATGCGGATACGAAATGAGCGGTTACCAGCGGTTCGAGTCCTGATTAACCATTTTAAAAATTAATCGAATTGAATCGGACGAACAATAACATAAATTAGAACGTAATATGTCAATTGTAGTAAATTAAACAACATTGAAAAGATTTAAGTCATAATAATGTTGTTCCGTCGCAATAAAAGCATTCAAATTATCATATGTAACAAAATAACTAATACTATTTATTTGACGTTTATAAGTACGATCACTTTAATCATATATAATCCATGGACGTTAGTAAATGATCACATTAGGTAAGTAAAAATGCGTTATACGATAAAAGTAATGCAATAAGATAGTTAATAGTTGTTGTTATCCTTAATAGTTTTTATTATAAGTGATGGTCATTCACATTTAGGAACTTTGTAATGTGTGTTAGATATCGTATTAGAATAGTCAACGGGCTCGTGGATTGGGCTAAGCTAATTGGCTAGAAGTTATGTTAAGCTAGCCTTGTATAAGTTGTCATCCAATCCATGTCCAACCCATATCCACGAGGCCCGTGGAAAGCCCATTAGGGCGTCTAGAATAAGAACTATAAATACCCCTCAAAGTCTCATTTGAAGGGTGTGCTTGAAAGTGTGTGTGTGTGTGTTTTCCTTTGATATTAAAGTTCTTCTTTTCATCTTTCTCTCTACACACATATACGCCTAACATTACTACATCAAGTCACCATCTTTCTTCTTTATTTACGCATATCGTGGGTGTTTGTTTACGTGTTCTACTCGTTTGGTTAGCTTTAGTATAAGCGTAAAGTTGATATATTTGAGGTCCTACAATTGGTATCAATCGCCTAACAATGGCTTAGGAGTGTTTGTGTTCGTTTTTTATTCAAATTTTACAAAGAAAAGTTGCGTTTTTATCTATAAACGTGGGCTTTTTGCATAAAGGTTTGATTTTTACGTGGTTTTAAGGTTAAAGTTGTAGACTTTATTGATCTTTAAGGGTTTTGAAAGAAGTTTGTGCAAAAGAAATCATTTGGAAACGTGTTTTTGGTGAAAAATTCGTGTTTTTGCAAAAACTGGGCAGTTTACGCGTAAGAAACATTTTGGTCAAAACCCCCTTTTTACGCGTAAGAAAGTCAAAACCCTAATCCTACGCGTAAGATTTTCTAATTTTTACGCATAAGAGTTTTGTGCAGAATCTTCGAGCTATAACGGTAACTCAGTGTTTCCCTCTCTTGGATAAGTTTGTGGAATACTTCGACTTTTGGATATCTTTTAAACTGTGATAGTGTAAAGGATTTTTGGGCAAAACCCTGGATTTACGCATAAGCTAAATCTTACGCGTATAATTTCTTACGCATAAGCATTTTCTTACGCCTAAGCTTGTCTTACGCATAAGCAAATCCTACGCATAAGGATTCTACGTTTAAGTTTTTAGTATACGCATAACTCTTTTGTTACGCGTAAGTTGGGTTTTACGCATAAGGAATCCTACGCATAAGCAGTGTCTACGCATAAGCACTAATTTCTACGCTTAAGAACAGGTTTACGAGTAAAATTTTGAGCAAAACTTCAAACGGCTATAACTTTTGAACCGTAACTCCGTTTTCAGCGTTCTACCCATCAAAACGACCGTTAGAACGAGGAGAATAGACTGCCGAATGAACTAAGTCCTAAAAACGCTCCGAAAAGAAGTTATTGAGGTTTTTAAGTTTTTAGACCAAATTTTCACTACAACAACCGAGCTTAATCTTCATCAAACACAACTCCTTTATCGTTGAATCGATCCTACATCAACTTTATCATAACATACCTTCATCAATGGCAACTCAAAAAGACATTCATGCAGCCGGTGCCGAAAACCGTCCTCCTATGTTGGAAAAAGGTGGTTATCTTCAATGGACAAGTCGTATGCTTCGTTACATTAAGACCAAACCTAATGGAAAATTGATGATTCAATCCATTACGAATGGACCCTTCATACCTCGACAAGTCCAAGACCACGGAAATGTTGATGCAACACCTCCGTCCCACCATCTTTTCTTGTTCAAAAGGAATCGAATACATCAAGAGGATTAGAAACAAGTCGAAGCGGATGACATGGCAATTCATATTGTCCAAATGGGTTTACCAAGAGACATCTTTCTTCAGAGCAGTTGTGAAACCGCTTTTGATATGTGGGAGCGTGTTAGACGGCTTTGTCATGGAGCAGTTGGTCAACAAGATACGGAGAACAAGTCGCTAGCGCATGGGAGAAGTTTACATCTACTCCGGGAGAATCAATTGAATCCTACTATGGAAGGTTTTGCACTTTAATGAATGAGTGATCGAAACAAGTTGACACCCGTAACTATCGTGAGCAACATCAAGTTCTGAACAATCTACCGTAACAATGGGGACGATATGTCATTATTGTCAACCAAACAAAAGACTTACATCAAGTGAACTTTGATCAACTCAACGATTTTCTCGAAACAAAACCAAAATGAAGTGAATGAAGTCAAGAAAGAAAGATTAGCAAAGAATCATGATCCATTGGCACTCATTGCAAAGACTCAAACTCCGTGAATACACAACAACAAGCTTCATCATCTTCCACTAACAACAACTCATGACAATACATTCCACAACAACAAGTCATTATCCCTCAACAACAAATCTATCCACCGAACAACAACATTACTAGGAACAAGGAATCACCGATCTTGAAATTGAACAAGAACAAGCTTTGCTACATGCATTTTGCATTTTGGGTAAAACATTGAAGTCGCTATTCCACACCAACTAACAAACAACCAAAGGATTTCATCCGACACTCGCAATGTGCAAATTGCACACCGGGTGTGAACATGGGTCATCAAGGACAAATGGTTGGAGTTATTACGAACCCAGTGGATATGCTCTTGGATTTCGGATGGGTAATCAGGCGCCCGAATCGAGGTGTCAGTTGGGTCGAATGTTGGAAATCGATGGGACGAAATGTTGGGAATAGAGCGATGGTAATCGAATGGGAATGTTGCAGCTCGATCGTTGGGAATTATGGAAATGTGAATCGAGGTAATCAGTTACGTGTTACAATGTCAAGGAGTAGGTCACATGGCAAGGAACTTTCCTACTAAGCTAAAAAGAAGGATCTTGCGTATCTTGAAAAACTATCATGTTGGTACAAAAGAAAATGCAGGACTTCAATTGAGTCTTGAGGAACATAACTTTATGGCTATTATGGATGATTTGGAAGACCTCGAGAAATCAATGCAAGCCGCATCTTCATGGCAAATCTTGAGAGACTAAGTACGACACCGACTGACGGCACCCTCCTGCCTATGACGCCAATGCAAGATCTCGAGTTACCAATCACCGATCCATGCTATAACAATGTCATATTTGATGTGTTTACTCATGACGACGAAGATTCACGTGACATCGGCACCTACTTATGATACATACCGGACAATCCGAGTTGTAGCAATACTAACTCGAGACTCCAAATGTGGATCCTAGTGGAGACGTGGCACAAAATCTTGAGGCCGATGAGGAAACACGTGCTTATTTTGAATCATTAATCAATAACTATGGCATTGAAATCGAGAAAGTTAGAATGGTCAATCGCGAAGTTAAGGCCGCGAATGCTAAATTGACCGCTGAGCTTGAGAGTTACAAGGAGAACGCAAAAGCCTTTGAATTTCATAAAAACAAAGAATCAGAATTAGAAATTGGTTATCGAAATTTGGTTTCTAAAGAACAACTATTGCAAATAAAATATAACACACTTGATGTGAATTTGAATTTGAAAATTAAATCTTTAAACACGGAAATTTCTGATTTAAATGACCAACTTTCTAAACAAAAGAAATGTTTTCTAATCTTGAAAAGAGAAGAAGCGATTGATTCTCGATTTTCAAAGCGAGAAGATTCTCTTCTTGATGAAATTCTTGATAAAATTGAAAAATCCAAACTTTAGAAAATTTGCTTCTTAAACGGGTCATTCTCGCTCAAACAATCAAGATGCTTTCTAATCAAGTAAATCCGCGTTTCATACTAATCATAGAATGGCACTTGGTAACGACCCTTCTTCGTTCCTCAAGAAAGCTCGAAACCTCAGAATGTGTTAAACAATGGAAATGTTTTACATGAACCCATTATTGTTCATGATTCTCTTGAAACGTTAGAGCTATCTAAGGAGAGTAGAGAAAGAATGAAACAAAAACATCCGGAAATCAAACCAATCGACTATAACAAATGGAACAAAATTTTTGGAATTACTTTTGTTAATCAAAAAGAAAAGTCAAAGTTTTCCATCACACCAAGTGTTTCAAACAAAGAGTCAACACTGTTTCAAAATCTGTTTCAAAACCGGTTGTTGTCTCAAATTCTCTTCGAACATTGAACAAATGTCTTCAAACAATCCTTTTAACATAAGTGATGCGAAAGTATTTTAGAAAATGTGAAACTAGAATTATGGATCTTCAAGACATCATTAAAACTAAAACCAATATTACAACAAACATCCGGTTTAATAGTTTTGATAATGAAAATAAAAAGTATTTTGAAACTCAAATTGCCCTCAATTGAATAACATCAACTCAAGGGTAATTCATTTTGAACAAGTGTTCTTGAAAAAACAACTTACTTTGTCAAGGACCATAAATCCACAGTAACATAAGCTAATAAAAGTGTCGAACACATAAAATTTTGGAAAAATTAAATGACTCTCTCTTGAAGATGTTCGACTCATCGATATTATGTCCATTATTTTACAAACATATTTTATTGAAGATCATGAAAGACTCGATCTGAGACCTCCAAAATTGTTTCAAAATATGAAAAGCACTTGAGAAACTTGAAAAGAAAATGTCTCATATTTTAAACAACTTGATCGAAAACCGAGGAATGCAAGTATGACAAGCTGTCGTATGAGCGTGCCTACAATGACATGAAAGCGAAAATGATCTTTTGAGGGCTCACCGGGTCACAAAAGGAAGGGCGATGGATACTAAGATTTCAAAACCATTGGCTGAGGAGAAAGCAAATGTTCCCAAACCGGTTTTAAAACCAAAAATGTCTGTGTCTATGCCTCCTCCAAAAGTCAATGAGAAAAATGATCTATCCAAACCAGTCAATCCACCTGCCTTGCCTAAACAAAATGTTGAAAAAGGAAAAGCGGTTATCGAGAAACCAAAAGTTTTAGCACCTGGCCTTTTTAAGATGAGTGCCACTAATGAGTCTGCCTCCACATCTAAACCATATGGAACAAACGACATAAGTTTAGAAAAGCACTCCAAAGAGACTAGGAAAGCTGAAACCACCTCTCTAGATAAAATTGTGAATCCTAATGAATGTGCCTTACCTTCTACAGGACTAGGAAGCACCTCTATGACCATCAGACTAAAGCCTAAGAGCAATACAAGGAACAATAGAGTCTCGCTTGCCTCTAAGAGTAGTCGCTTGAATAAAGAGAAGAAAGTAGAAGAACACCCTAGGGTTCACCGCTTTGTAATAAGAAAGACATTTCATCCGAATGTAATGAACCTATGAAACTTGCTAAGTCTAATGAATGTGTTAAATCTCTTTGTTTAACACGCAAGAAATCTTTAACTAATGTTCATGATGATTGTGTTTCTAAGAATGAGATTGTTAAGCTCATTAAGAAGAATGTTCCCAAAAGAACTTATGCTAAGCGAATAGGAAGACTAGTTGCGAGACTTAGGCTTTACACTATTGATAGGAGCATAATGTTTACTTTAGGGATGACATTTGAAACCCATGGGTAGAACTTTCACACTCCGAATGGTAGAATGAGTGATGAACTGTCTTACCAATAGATAACTTCTATGAGTGTGATCGAGGATTTTACCTCTAACCCAAAGGAACCACCATCAAAATGGTTTCCAAAATCTTCTTCTTCATTATTGGCGGGTTATCGAAATATGTCTTTGGATCGTCGACTCGGGTTTCTCCAAGCACATGACCGGAATCAAGTCTGATCAATTTTGTTTGGAAATTCATGGGAACCGTGACGTTTGGAAATGATCATGTAGCGACTATCATGGGTTATGGAGATCTACCTTTGGAAATTATTTGATCACTCGGGTTTACTATGTCGAAGGGTTGGGACATAATTTGTTTTCAGTCGGGCAGTTCTGTGATGCATATTTAGAGGTTGCTTTTAGGAAAAATTCTTGCTTCGTTAGAAACTTGAATGGCACTGATCTCTTAACTGGGAATCGTGATACAAACTTGTATGCTATCGACATTAACCAAATGGCCTCTTCATCACCATTATGTCTTATGATACGAGCATATGGAACAAAGTCCTGGTTGTGGCATAGACGGTTATCCCATCTCAATTTCGACACCATCAAAATACTGGCCAAAGACAACATCGTCAACGGACTTCCAAAGTTCAAATACACCAAGGATCACTTATGTCCATCATGCGAAAAAAGAAAAAGAAAAAGAGCATCACATAAACCCAAATCCGTACCTAGTTCGGAAGCAAGGTTGCATATGTTGCACATGGACTTATGTGGCCCAATGAGAGTTGAAAGCATTAATGGGAAAAAGTATATTCTTGTTATCGTCGATGACTATTCAAGATATACATGGGTTAGATTTCTGAGATCAAAAGACGAAGCACCAGGCATCATCATCACCTTACTGAAATGTATTCAAGTACTTCTTCAAGCTCCCGTAAGAGTTGTAAGAACAGACAACGACACTGAATTTACAAATCGGGAGTTAAGAGCTTATTTTGAAAATGTTGGAATAACTCATCGACATCGCTTGTTAGAACTCCACGTGAGAATGGGGTAGTTGAAAGAAGAAATCGAACTCTTGTGGAAGCTGCCGCACAATGCTAATTTATTCTAGTGCACCGTTATTTCTATGGGTCGATCTTTGTTGCCCTTGCTTGTTTCACTCGTAACCGATCCCTAATCCATCCAAGATTCAATAAAACCCCATACAAAATAGTAAACAATGAAAACCCGATATCTCTTACTTTCACGTGTTTGGCGCTTTGTGCTATCCAACGAACGACAAAGAAAATCTAGGAAAACGAAAGCTAAAGGTGATATTGGAATCTTCATTGGATATTCGGATAGCTCGAGGGCATTCGTGGTGTATAATGAAGAACTAGGATGATCATGGAGCGATGAATGTGAATTTTCACGAACTTTCACAAATGGCTTCGAGAGACTCGCTCTAGAACCCGCACCAAACCCGCAGACTTACGGACACATCGATTCAGACTCGTTCATCAAAGAGCTCCATCAACTTTTCTTTGAAACACCTCATGAACAAGAATGGGAGAAATTCTTTGAGTTAATGTTCGATGAATACTATGGTGGAACTTGACAAATGCATCAAACCATCATTTCATTTGCCCGCTCAACATCATCTACCACCACCAATGTAAGATGCATCTACAACGGTCGAAACCAATGCACCAACTCCATCAACATCATCTACATCTACTCCAGCTACTCCAATTCTTCAAACAGTTTTACCGGTTGATGAGCAAAACCAAAACATATCATTTCAAGAAGAACCTACTCAAAACCCGAGCGATGCAACGTTAGATGCGAGACTTATTTGAAAACCCGTTTGCTACGGAATCACCGAATCATCTTCAAGCTTACGAGAACCATCTAAATCGCACTCGTATAATCTACGGTATCCTTCTACTCAAGTGGACAAAAGACCATCCGCTTGAACAAATTATTGGTGAACCTTCAAGGCCAATTCGAGACGAGATGCCAACTTGCCACCGATTGCGACTTCGAATTTACCTTTGCTCAATTAGCAATATTGAACGAAGAACATTCGGAAGCAATGGCGAACCCGCATGGATAGAAGCGATGCAGAGGAACTTCTCAATACCGTCTACATGACTCTTGGGATATGGTTCCAAGACCAATTGACATTCGCGTCATTGATCTCAAATGGTTATGGAAGAACAAAAGGGATGAAGAGATGATTGTAATTTGCAACAAAGCTCGTCTTGTGGCCAAAGGATACGAGCAGGAAGAGGATAGACTTTGAAGAGTCATTTGCGCGGTAGCTAGACTTAAAGCGATCAGGATATTATTAGCCTATGCAACTCACAAAAACATCACGGTTTATCGGATGGACATTAAGACCGCGTGCTTGAATGGAACTACGAAAGAAGAAGTGTACGTAAGTCGACCGTAAGGCTTCATAGACATGGAACATCCGGACTCGTCTACAAACTCAAAAAGGCAATCTATGGTTTAAAGCAAGCTTCGAGGCGTGGTATGACGAACTGTCCTCTTTCACGATTCTAAACAATTTCACCAAAGGAACGGTTGATCCTACCTTGTTTACACAAAATGAAAAACGACATTTTGATTGTTCGATTTACGTGGGCGACATCATTTTGGGTCCACTAATCCGAATCTTTCAAAACATTTTGAAAATCTCATGAAAAGCAAATTTGAAATGTCCATGATAGGGAACTAAAGTTTTTCTTGGTTTACAAATTCATCAATCCCACATGGAATTTTTATTAATCAAGCGAAATATACAATGAGATTTTGAAAATCATGGTATGGATAATTGTGACTCGGTCGAACACCAATGGTAACTTCACCAAAAATTGGAGCCGATTTGTTTGGAAACCTATCGATCCAAGAAATATCGAGCATGATTGGTTCTCTCATGTACCTTATCGCTAGTGGACCCGATATTCATTTTGTTGTTTGCTTATTAGCACGGTTTCGAGCTAAGCCTACCGAATCGCACCTCAAAGAGTTTAAAAGGATCTTTCGGTTTTGAAGACATCCATTCACAAGGTCTTTGGTATCCAAGGAATCATTTGATCTAATTTCCTTTTCGATCACGGACCACGCAGTGATCAAGTTACAACAAAATGTACATTAGGAGGAGCACAATTTTGGGTGAAAAGTTAGTAGTGGTCTTCAAAGAAACAAGATTGCCTTGCACTTTCAACCGTCAAGCCGAGTATGTGTCTCTATCTGCGTGTTGTGCTCAAGTTCTATGGATGAGAACACAACTCACAGATTATGGCTTTACTTTCGATAAAATACCTATGTATTGTGACTCGAAAAGTGCCATAGCCATATCATGAAATCCTGCTCATCACTCAAAGACTAAGCACATTCGTGTCCGCTATCACTTCATAAAAGAACATGTGGAAGAAGGTCTTGTTGAATTATTTTTCGTGAAGACAGATTACCAACTCGCCGATATATTTACTAAAGCCCTTCCAAAAGAAAGGTTTGACGATTTAGTTCGACGAATTGGAATGCGAAGCCTAACCCCGAGGAGTTAGAACGTCTTCTCGAATCTTCTTGAAAATGATTTTCCAAAAGCTTCATCAGTAAATATTTTGAAAACAAAATACAAAATTTGAAAAACCAACGAAAGCAAAATATAAAAATATAAAACTTTCAAAATACAAAAACATTAAAAATCAAAATCCAAAATATTCTTCTCACGACATGTCTCTTGTATAATCGATATTCTGTACGTTTCTAGAAATTTCATTCAACAATGATACGGGCATGTACAGATGCTTGAGCGAGAGTTCTTTATATGTTTTCTAAAACATGTCGTTTCTAAAAAAAAATTCTTCAAGAAAAATGGCTTTCGTATACTTCAGTACGAAACCCGGACAAAAATGATGACTTTTGATTATTTTCAAATCAAAACTCGTGTTTTTTAAAGAAAAAATCAAGTGTACGCTTCAGTGCACTACATTTAAAACTGGTGAGAAATCATCATCATCTTGAGCACCTTTTCAAGATTTTCAAAATCTTTCAAAATACTTTGTGCTCAAGATAACTCCCTCTAAAACCCTTTAATTGATTATGCTTTATTAAAGGGGGAGTATGAAACAAAAATGTTCCAAATTCATGCTTAAATCAAATCCGTTTGTCTCCCCAAAAGATTTAAAATGTTGTTTAATCCGTTGATATAAAAAATATCACGAATATGCTATTTTTTAGGGGAAGGAGACGTGATTAAAATGTGATCAAAAAGTTTAATGATCATTACTTGAATCTCATAATGAGCTCGACTCAGATGCAACCATTGAATTGACAAGGAATCATGTACCATCTCGAGAAACTTTCTATGGACTTGACCAGGACGGGTAATAATTTCAAGCTAGCTCTCTAGTGATGTAAACGTGTCTCGAATCGGTCTAGCTCATTTAAAGTTGATCAATTCAAAAGTGCGAACTCTACCATCTATGTGCGATTACATCAAAACTTATAAGCACATGTGAAGGGGAGTGTTTCGAAAATATAAAACTCTTGAAGTGTTCCTAACATGTTTTCTTCGAAAACACTTTGAGA